>CATIWR010590808.1:0-45720 GCA_949677035.1 Omphalea diandra
ATAGGAGAATGTCTAGTCTCTTGGTTTAGTAAAAAGCAAGTATCGGTTGCCTTGTCCACCACAGAAGTCGAGTATGTGGCAACGGGTTGTTGTTGCACCCAAGTTCTTTGGATGAAATAATAATTAAAGGACTTTGGTAAAGTAATTGATCACATTCCTATCAAATGTGACAATATTAGTGCTATTAATCTTTCAAAGAATCCCATCCAACATTCTAGAAGTAAGCGCATAGATATTAAGCATCACTTTCTTAAAGATCATGTGCAAAAAGGTGATGTTGTGTTAGAATTCATTGACACTAATCATCAACTTGCATATATTTTCACTAAACCTCTAAATGAAGAAAGGATGAACTTCATTAAGAGAGAATTGAGAATGCTTAATGGAAGCTCCCTCAAGTGAAAATTCTTGTTTAATCTTGTGTTTAAAATATGTTATGAGTGATATGTTTGTTTGATGATTGTTATGAATGGTTTATTATCCATTTCTAGTAGATCACAAAATTTTTTAAAATTTTCCATTCTTATCCTTGCTGACTCACAATTCGCAGTCGCTATTTCTTCTTTACAGTCGCAAATTACAAGTCAACTTTACCCGACTGTCAAATGTCAATTCGTGGTCACGAAAATCACTCTCCACCGTGAATTTTGTCAGATTTTCAAATTTTTAACCGTTAGGACGTGCATTCTCGAGGAAAATTTGTCCGTTACTCATATTTTTCAAAATTTGTGGTCACGACTGAGGAAATCGCAGACGCGAATTAAAGCAACCAACTTACATTTATAAGATTTGATTGCCAATTGTTTCCAACCATTCATTTAACCCATTTCTAGTTGTTTATAGCCGTTGGATATTACTTTTAAACCTATAAATACCCCCTTAAACAGTGTGTTCATCACAACTTCAATATACAAACCTCCAAATCTCCTAATCTTGAAGTAACTCAAAAGGGAATCAAGTCCACAACCACAACATGACAAGTGTCCCAGGTGACCGTTGGAAGACAAAAATTGCGATGGCAACTTATGGGTAGCGACCGGGAATCGTGAAAAAGAAGATGAACATTTTGACAGACGAATTCGCGTCCTAATTCACGACATGTACAAGAAAAATTGCTACCACGACTTTTGTGAGTAGGTGAAAGGTAACGACTATATTTTCCTGGTGAACCAATAAGAAGATGACACATGGACTAGCCAATAGACACAAATAGGGATTTTCGCTGCAATTTTTAGCTCCCATATAGAAAATTGGAAAATCATGACTGCGAAAGAGTAGTAGCGACTATGAATGAAGCCTAACAAACATTTAATGCAGAATATGTCTAACATACTTTGAAGATTTGCTACCAATTTTATTGCAACATCTCTTTGGTGGGTATAGGCTGTAAATACCTCACCAAACAGATGTAAATGCAAGAGAATTCATAAATTTGTAACCTAAACTCTTGCAATCTTGCTACTCAATCTTTTCTTTTCTTTAGGTGATTTTTTGGTATGAGCATAAACACCATTTGTAAAGGTTGTAGTGTGAGCCTATAAAAACACTGAAAAAGGTTATTATGCGAGCCTTAAAAACACAAGTGTAAAAGTTATTGTGTGAGCCTCAAAAACACAAATGTAAAGGTTATTGTGTAAGCCTTGAAAACACAAGTGTAAAAGTTAAGTGTGAGTTCAGAAACACCATTTAAAGATAGCGAAACACCCAATTGTAGAGAATTGGGGAGTGGACGTAAGGTCGATTATACTTGAACCACTATAAATCTTGTGTCTCTCTTTTACTCATTATCCTTCTTACTTTCTTGTTTTAATTTTTATATACCAATTCAGCCCCCCTTCTTGGTGCTTAGGGCCAACAATAGACTTTTGGCATCAGCTAAGGATGAGTTTGCATTTGAATGGTTGTTTTGAGGTTGAATTAGTTTAGGCAAGTGTTAGGGATAAGTTTTTTTTTTTTTTTTTATTATTAAAATAACTTTCTTAGTACAATTTTGCTTTATAAGTCCATCTGATGTGCAATGGAAGTAAATTTTGTAATTTAAGGGAAATAATTTAGTGAAAATTTTAGGGCTATAACTAGGCTTTCCAAGCTTTGAAGGCTTAGAGGTAGTTTGGTCATTTTATCATGGACCTTCCTTTTTTCTATTCTATTTTCATTTTCTTCTTCTTTAGGGTTAGAGTGGTCTACATAGATAAAGGCCTTGTTTGTACAACCAACTTGATGAATAGTGTGGTGTGGCCTAGCAATTTTGAGACATAAAGGGGCATTAGTTATTTGTATAAATAACCTCCCCTATATAAAGGCCAATAGTCAACCTTAACCTCATTTGTGTCATTCTTTCTCCTTTCTCTAGTTTTTCTCTCAACCAAATTTTTTAGACTAGTTCTAGTTTTTCCCTTTTGTTTTGGAGTTATAATGGCTGAGTTTAATGACCTCATGTTCAATGCCCTTACTGATTTCTTGGAGGGTAATAGTAGTGTTCATGATGCCTTGGGTACGTTAAAGCCTACTTAGGGATTTTCCTTTGTTTCCCCTCTCGTGCCTTACCTAAGATAATACTGAAGGGTTTAAAGGCAATCGAAGATATGTCAGTTGTCTATGACCTGTATGCCTATCTAACTAGTGCGACTTCAAACGTGGTAGGTGTAAGATACATGTCCTTATTCATTAGCATTCTTACATGAACACGTCCATTGCATAAATGATTTATAATCCTAGATGAACATATACATTGCATAAGTAAACACTTAGATATGTGCATTTCATAAGTATGATGATAACCCTTGCACCATTACATTTTTTGGCACAAGAACATAAATGCGATGTTTGCATAGTTGCATGACAAATTATCATATGTTGTTTACATGTTATAATATCTTAAACAATGTTCATTTAGTACTTATTAAAAGTATAAGGATCATATGGGAATTATTAGAGGGATAGAGGTGATGAAAGAGTGAAGAAGAGAGACTAATTGAGAAAATCTGAACTTCCAACTAATAGAAGTAAGCCACCATGATTTTGTCTTATTATAGTAGGTATACAAATTAAATTTCTCTTCCTTTAAGAGTATATTAGAGAGGAAAAAATATGAGGGGAGGAGGGGCGAGTACAATATAAGAAAGAGAGCTAAGAAAAAAAGAAAGAAAGAAAGAAAGAAATGAGAAGAAGAAGAAGACAAAGAAAAAGAAGAAGATGAAGAAGATGAAAAAGAAAAGTAAGCTTGCTAGAAAAAAACCTTAACCTTTTCCAGTTTCGGAAAAAGAGGTAAGTAGGTGCATGACAAATTATCATATGTTGCATACATATTATAATATCTTAAATAATGTTCATTTAGTACTTATTAAAAGTATAAGGATCATATGGGAATTATTAGAGGGATAGAGTTGATGAAGGAGTGAATAAGAGAGATTAACTGAGAAAAACTGAACTTCCAACTAATGGTAGTAAGCTACCATGATTTTGTCGTATTAGAGTTGGTATACAAATTGAATTTCTCATCCTTTAAGATATATTAGAGAGGAAAAAGTGTGGGGAATGAGTACAGTATAAGAAAGCGAGCTAAGAAAGAAAGAAATAAAGAAATTATAAGAAGAAGAAGAAAAAGAAGAAAAAGAAGAAAAAGAAGAAGAAGATGAAGATGAAGAAGAAAAGTAAGCTTACTAGGAAGAAATCCTAAGCTTTTCTAATTTTGAAAAGATAGGTAAGTGATTTTATCTTCTACCCATATGAAATTCCTCCCTTATAATATGTTAAACATGCATAATTAGTAAGAATTATGGAGTAATTATGGGTAAAGCTCATGTATTTAAGTTGACACTTAAGAGAAATAAGATTTGATTGTGTTGGTTTTATTATTAGAGAAGATTGTTTCAACCATAATTTCATAACACTAGAAGAAGAACTAGGGAAAGTGTAGGCCATGAAATCTATATATTTATACCACATCCAATTGCATGTAAAACTTTTTTGCTTAATATGTGTGTGAAGAGCTATGGCTCCTTCATTAAGACCGGTTCACAACCTACTAAAACTTCCTAAGTATGGCCTTGTTCACATGTTTTGATAACCTTATGTGTTGATTTATACAAAGTAAAAAATATGAAAGTTGTAGGTTTATATCCCACCTAAATTCCTACAAAACATTTTTGTTTAATTTGTTATGTAGGAAGAGATATTCCTCTTTTATTATGACTGACCCTGAACCTAGCGAAACCTGTTCAACCTATTGATTCGGTTTACCTAGAATTTGATGGATATAGAATGCAAATTAGATGATGAGAAAAGTATGAAACTTATATATTTATGTCTCATATAGATTCATATAAATTATTTTTGCAAAATATGTTAGGAGATATTGCTCCTTCATCATGATTAACTCTCAACATGTTGAAACTTGCTTACCATAAGACTGATAATTCATTTTGATGACATTATATAAACAATATGTAAAACATCAGAAATGTTCTTTTATATGTTTTATAACTTTTGGAAAAATTAGTTTTGCAATTTTATTTGTACAATTAGAGATATGGCTAAGAATGTAAGACTTGATTAGACTATGGTCACATTGAAATAGGGCAAAATTAAAAAATTTACCATATTTTCTATAGGCCTTATATTGACTTGAATTTTGACTATGTTGTATCATTATGTGTCTCTTTTATTTAGAAAAAAAGAATCAAGTTATTTGGACAAAAACATCAAGATTTATTTTAGTTAGAGTGTAGCAAGGTCAAGCTACCATATAAAAATAATAAGCATAAATACTATGTCCGCTTGCATGAAAACATGACCATAGTTGCATATCGAGCATCCAAACTCATTTTGAAATATTTATAATCAAGTGTTAGAATTTCAACACATTGAGGAAGCCTAAGGGAGAGGTTGAAAACCTACCATAAATGTTGGTTGCATCAAAGGTGAGTAAAAATCATAATTGGATTCTAATGTATATATGTGATGATTTTAAGACTCGATTGTATTCTATTATACATATATGTGATTGAATTGTGAAATTTTATATGTGAAAACAGCTCAAGTGGAAATTATATGATCTTAATGATTACTTACTATACCATTATGAATGAACACTTGCATATGGAACGAAAAGGATGTTGTGATTAGCTTGTCAAACACTTACAAATCACTTACAAAGGGGACCAATATGTCATATCATGGCACATTTAATTGATAAAATGAATCACATGTTATATGCTAGCCAACAAAATCAAATGTCACTTGAATCACATGAATTTCTCGGAGCATTGTTTGTCTCGCAAGGTCATGAAAAAATTAATCAAACTATTGCATTTGCACTTGCAGAAGTTAATGCTTGTACTTGTAATGTATCATAATGATAATTAATTGTTGGTTGGGCCATTAGAATCTCATTATTGTTTTTATTCACTGAGTCACAACCCACTAAATAGTAATTTTTTTTTTCAGATAGTGAAGCATAAGGTTTAGGTACCTTGGAGCATAAAGTTTTACATTTAGACATATGGAGCATATGTCATCAAATTAATTCCCACTCTCTTTCTCTTTGTGTCATATACATATACCTGGTTAGGAATCAGTTTATGGTTACTAACATTAAATGGGTTAACATATGTGTACATTAAATATTTATTGGATTGTGCATGAATGATGAGTTAACCTTTATGCATATGAATTTATGGACGTGAATGTCGTACTTAATAAATGTAAATGAGTGTTATAATAAGTCCCATTTCTATTTTTTAAATTTATCTATTTATTCTTTTTCTTACCTTCTGCACTTTTAACTTTTTAGGCACTTTTAAATTTTGGAACTTATTTATTGGTTGCCTATTGTCATGTTGCCTCAATTTGTGTTGTGTTGATTTCTTGATATCTAGGCAAAAATTACCCAAATTATTTCATGAAATAATCATAAAAAATTAAAACACATACCTATAAATTTTAATGATTTATTTTATTGTTTTTTGAATTTTTTACTGAAATTTAACTTGACTTGTGTTGATTTTTGCAAATTTCGTGTATATAGTTGCTGAATCGAATTTTGAAATTTCATGGAATAAATTAATTTTCATAATTTTTCATAAAATTTCTTGAATTTTTCTCACTATGCTTGCATATACTTTGGTAGCTATGCTTTGGACATTCATTATTATTGAAATTTGGAAATTTTTACCTCACTTTTATGATTTTGGCATCTTATACATATCTGCACACGTAGAATTCAAAAGTTTATTATTTTCTTTCATGAAATAGCATATTTCACATGCCTGAAGCTTGTAGCTTGATTTATTTATTTTGTGTTGTTTTGCTCAAATGACATTATTTTTCGATGTGTGTGTCCGATTGTGACCTCTCATGCCAGAACTCGCCTTGATTTCCACTCTTTTCTTTCTTGCCATGCTTGATTTGACTTTTTCTTCTTTTGTCTCTATTTTTTATCATAAGATCTTAATTTATCTTTCTTATTTACAAGGTGATGTCTCATTTAGTATAGGAGGTGATTTTGCTACTCCGACTTGAGTTTGGCTTCAAAGTTTGCCAACGCTTGTGATGGCTCTCATAGAGGATACCGTTTTTTTACCTTTTTAACTGATGCTTCCAAGTAGGTCACTGCGAAGTGATTTGACCATGATTTTAGCTCTAATGGAGTGATGGATGGACACCATGCATATTTTCCATCTACCTTATATTAGAAAGCTCACCTTTACTCTCAGTGACTTCACCTTCATGACTAGAACTAGGTGCTTTAAGATTCCTCTACACATTGATATGGGTGTGTATGAGCCAGTCTTATAGAGGGATTACATATATTGCCTTCTCGAGTGCATCCCAAAGATGAAGGAGAATCTCTCCCTTGAGCATTGTAACTTAAAGAAGGATGGTTCGATTACCTTCCATGATAGCTCTTAGGAGGTGGTAGATTAAGTGGTCCATTACTTTCTTCTATACAACATCTTTGGGACACTATTCATTATACCTATAAAAATAGTCAAGATTTGCTTGCTATCAGCCCTTAAGGACTTAGCATTGGCTTGCTATTTTGATTGAGGCTTGGCGATGATCATTCACTTATTCCATCATCTCGATCGATGCTACTGAGGGTTGTCCTACATGGGTGATATAGCGAGTTCTTAAGGTAGTTATCATATTTGAGTTCCCCCTATTTGCTTATTATTTTACTTTTCTTATCATTATTTAACTAGTGTTGCATTTCTGATTAGTGTAGTTCAGAAAGTTGAGGCTTCATAGTTTGCAACAACTTTTTATCAAACGTGGATGGCTACTACCCCTACTTTTGGAGGTGGTGCTTTGCCCATTACAAAGAGTCATCTGTTGAGGTTATGCGTAACCACCTAAATTCCCTGATCATGGATCAAGTGCGTTTAACTTGTAAACCAAAGTTAATTGTCAATTTTCCCATTATTTACAAGTTTGGGTTAAATACTCAAAGTGATAAAACTATTGCTTTTTGTTCCTTTTATAATTGGCTTAGACTAGAAGGAGCCCATCAATATATAGTAACTCAAAGTCACTAAGATGAAAGAGCTTTCCTTTGGGAGGCATATGTTGTTAGGGCCCTTATTCCGTGAGTGATATCTTAAGGGAGAGGTGTTCTTATATTGTAAAAGGCCAAATGTATGATCGACACCTCAACGTCCTCCCTGTAATATATTTTATATGGTGACTTAAAGGGGGACGACCTATAGTGAGCCTTGATGTTTTGGGTAGGAAAACAACTAGTTATTAGGGGCATTAAGTATAAAACTTAGATGGTTAGGGTTTTAATAGGTATGATCCTAGTGGATGAGGTAGTCATCAAGGCATTTTCATACTACAAGGCTCATAGAGGGATTGTTCTATGTTATGATGAGTATGGAATGATAACCCCTTCAGAAAGGAGGCCTACTGAGCCCAGTCCCACTATCAAGGGCCATAAATGGGCCCCTACTTCTAAGGTTAGCAACTTAGAACCAATAATGATAAGTGAGCTCAATCTATTCTCTGAAAGCTTGGTGGTGATATGCATGGTGTCCTTCATTAGCTCAATAATGGCCTTGGAAGATTACCATTAAGCCAGTTGGTATTTCTAATGTAAGTATTTTTTTTCTATTGCATTTTCTGTGTTGGCTTGCTTGTCCTCGATTATAATTATTGGAAAAGTTCTTATTTATAGATTCCACGCCATTAAACTGAGGCCATGTTCAACCTGATACTTGCGCTTAAAAGGGCTATCACTTAATAAACTCAGGAGGTCCTAGTTAATAAAAAGAAATGCAAGTTATGTGTGCATAAGTACTATTATGTTAGTGCATTCATAAACTATTCATCCTTAACCCTTATGTATATTTATAAGAGATGGTCTACTATAAAGCAAAGGAACTACGAGGGATAAAGAACTAGCTAGTGGCACTCGAGGCCTACGTGGAGCAGATGGAGTTGTGAGACAATTCAAAATTAGAAGAGGACTTTAAGGTCTACAATAAGGAGGAGGATGAAGATTGAAGCATTCACTACCACCTTCCCTTTAGTTCTTAGGATTTTTCTTCTTTCCATTACCATATTGTTTGCCATATTGATATAGTGGATAACTTTTGGGTGAATTTTAGGTCCTCTTTTAGATGTTTCTTGAATAATTAGGACTTTAAGTGATACTTTAAGGCGATTCTTCCTTAATTTTGAATGAATTTTAACACTTTTTATGGATATTGATACTCCATTTCTATTTTAATGCTTTATCTATGTTCCAAGTGAATGATGGGGCCATTTTACTTATATGTGTGTATACATGTTTATTGGAAAAGGTACAAAGTGCATCGAATGCCCATAATTCAAAAAAGATGCTATTGAAAATTTTATAGAAAAATGGTATATATAAATCACTTAAAAGGTTGTAAAACTAACTTGCATTATTTACATCTTTCAAGCATTATTTACCTTCCTTCCCTTTATAAGGTTTTCGTCCTTAATTTTCACATCTAGATCTATCATTTTTGCACTTTTCAATATGGCCAAAGAATTTTTGAAGTCTTGCCCACCTAGAGTTGCTCTAATCTACGTTGGGCGGGTTGGGTTTCAAAGCTCACTACATGGGTTTTCTTAGGGCAACTTGTGACTTTTAGGATTCTACTACTTACTCCTTTCACTCTGGAGACACTGATATCTACCTCTTATTAGAGGAATTTGGCACCATTCTCGACTGTTTGGCCACAATATTGACTAGATCACACTATCATGCCTGGCTTACCTACATATTTAGAAAATGATAGAGTTATTTAACCTACGGTATGACGAGGTGCCCATATACACTTTGAGGGATGAGAAAAACCCTCACATCCCCTTTTCTTACTTTATATCACTCTAGGGTCCTTCCAGGGTGGTGCAAACTTAAATTTTAATGACTATTATAATGGGAGAGTTTTTGCTGTAAAGGGATAATGAAGAGATAAATATGCAAAATTTTTCTCTTATTAAAATTGAGCTGGGGAAGACAGCGGTTCCGATAATTCTTAGTGAGACCATTGTAGGTTTGAACAAAATGTCACTTGGCATAAGTGATTCTTTCTTTAGGAGTCCATCATTACTTCAAGTACAGGCTTCTCGTACAAACTTCTTATTTTATTTATTATTTATGTTTTTATTCCTTTTCTGCCCTAACTTTTGCCTGGATTATCCTTATAAATTTTTAATCCAGTAGGTAGCTCATTTTTGCTCTAACCACCCTTTCAAGTTTTCAACATAATGAGCTTTTTCTTCTTTTTTTTTTTTTCAGATATGGTTATAAGAGAAAATTGATTTGTTGGAGGCTTTCATGGTTGACATTAGATGTTATTTACCATAACACCATTTAAACTATCATCTATTGAGTCTTGCTTCTACCATGATTGAATGGACCGAGTGGCTATCCCACATTATTTACTTTGATATTTGTTTGACCTATCCTTAGTTGAGGCTGACTAGGGTTACCTTGAAGACCTATGAAGGGTGTGTGATCATCCCTACTTTGTCATCTAACACCTTTTATGTTCTAGCTAGAGTTCATCGTCAATTTGGGGCTCCAAAAGATGTAGTGGGATTCCTTCCTACCTTCTTTAAAGGACCCTTAACTTAATGTTTTCTAGACAAAATGGATGCACCTATGCTAATAGTTCTATCTACCATATATTGTCTATCGAGGCCTCTACCTCCAATTATGCTAACCTTGAAACTTGGTTATGTAATATTTAGAAACATAGGTATGATTTATTCAAACATTCATAACAACAATAAGCATATGGAAAAGAACTTTTTGTATTTCATTTAGTCTAAAGAAATGCTTGACAAAGGTTTTTTTCATTATGCAAATGTATTACCTTTTAGGATTATACTTATCATGAATTATTATAAGTTACATATCACATATTAATTAAATGTGTGGTCACTACTTTTAATAATGGCACATTAGATCATCTAACTATCTTATTCGAAGACTTTAGCTTACTAGCTTTCTGCACTTCATCCTTGCCTCCTTATTGCTGCCTTTATTCTGTCATCTTGTGGTAAACATCTTTATTGGTTAGTCGCATTCTTTCAACTTTTTCTTTGCTTATTATATTTTATGTCTTAATTTTTACCTAAATCACCCTTCTAGGTTTTTTTGACTTAGTAGACTCATTCTTCTTTTTTCCTTTTTTTAAATTTTTTTATCCCTTAATTTTTGCCTATGCTGCCCTTTCAAGTTTTTGACTTAGCGGGCTTATTTTACTTTCTTAACAACATCAGATGAAATACTTTTTTTAACTTATCACGATTTACTAGTTTAAAGAACTCCTTGCCATCCATGTTTAATAATTTTATAGGACCGCTTGAACAGATCTACTTGAACATATAGGAACATTCCTAATTTGGCTTGATTTTTCCTTGAAGGTCTTAAACCTATGACCAAATTACTTTTGACACCTACTCACTAACTCCTATTATGCTTGCTTGGACTCTTTCATTAAACATGCATGCCATCCTGGCTTAGTATAACTAGATATGGTAAAGAGCCTTTAACTGCTTCTCATATAATAAAGCCAGTTATTCAAATTAACTTCTCATCCACTGGTATATGGAAATTTCTATCTCAATCAATATCCATAGAGACTTCATCTCTATTTAAATTACTGATGCTACTTCCTTTCCACACACCAAAGAGTACGATGTCATTCTCGTTGATGTTTTAGCTGTGGTTCGATATCACCACAATGTAAAAGGTAATTTCTCAAACTAGTCATTGTAATTCTCCACTATTTTAGTGACAATGTTCTTGACATTCTTATTAGCTACCTCATTTGCTTATGCTCTATAAAGTGATGATTTATGGTGGGCCACCACATGCTTCTTTAAGATCACTCCAACTTCAGCTTAGAAATGAATGTTATTATCTGTCATAATTTGGTGTGGCATAACCTAGTAGTAAATAAGATTATTTTTTATAAATCAAGCCATTTATTTTGGCCTCAGTTTATTAAAAGTTTCAGCTTCCATCCACTTCGAGAAATAATCCACTGCTACTATAATGTACTTATGCTCCCTTGTAAAGCTAGCTTAATCTCTCCAATCACATTAATATCCCATATTGCAAATAGCCAAGGCAAAGTTAAATTCTATAACTCCATCAGAGGTTAAAGGTTGAAGTTGTCATGGACTTGGCATTTGTGATAATTTCTAGTAGTTTCAATGCAATCTTGTTTCATAGTTGTCCAATAATAACCCATCCTTAAAATTCTCTTTACTAAGGCCTTCCTATTCATGTAAGGACCATAAATCCCTACATGTACCTCTTTCAAAACCTTGCTTACTTCTTTTTTAGATAGACATCTTAAGTGAACCCATCTAGCATCCACTTGTACAAGATGCCATTATTAACTATGAATTGCATTGCTAGCTTTTATATTCCTATCTTTTTTTTTTTTGGCTACCTTAGGCTACTCTTCATATTCTAAATATCTCTAAACATTATAGTACCATTAACGATTTCTATAGACACTTGCACCACCTTTTTATCAATATAACATGGTGTTATGGACCTTAATGTGATTAATGGATTTATCAACATTTTATTTGGTCCATCCTAAATAAAAACCAAAATCATTAAGGCATTAACCATTACATTATCTTCCTACGATATGTAACGAAATATGATCCTTTAGAAATTTTGAGCTAGTCTTTTTAAGTGTTCCAAGTATAGGCTTAGACGGTTTTCTTTCAATTCCCACTTATCAATCATTTGAGAAATGACCAATAATGAATCTCTAAATACTTCACTAATCTTTACCCTAATCTGTGTCAAACATTCCAACCCAAGCGTACAATCCTTATACTCAGTCATGTTGTTTGAAACCTTGAAGTCTAATTTCTTAGCCATAGGGAACAACTCTACTTCTGGCGATACTAAGATTACAGTTATGCCTCATTCTTGTTCACTTCTTTGTCAAAGTACATTCTCCACCCTTAGGGTTGTATTATGCCTAACCCTTCATTTAAGAAGTGGTGAAGTTTAGATCCCCCTTCTACAAGCTGTTGTTAGGCCAGATACGCTACAATTGCTCGCTTCTTATTCATATTCTTGGTTACATACTTAATGCCAAACTTTATCAAGTGTATCACCCATTTTGCTAACTTTCCAATTAAGGAAGGGGCATTATACATATATTTGATTGGATCTAACTTTGAAACCATTTCAACTAAGTATGACTGGAAGTAGTGCATAATTTCTTTATGGCATATATTAGTGATAAACATGTCTTCTCTATCTAATTGTACTTCTCATCGTAAAAGAAGCAACTTCTTGTTGAGATAATACACAAATGCTCATTTTTTGCCTTATCTTTTCATGCTAACATCGCTTCTCAGAACTCTCCTATACTGTCAAATATAAAATTAATGGTTTCCCTAATTTTAGAGGGTTTTAGTATTGGTAGATTAGTTTGATACTCTTTTATCTTTTCAAAGGAATTCTAACATTGCTCATTCAAAACCACTAGCTAATCCTTCTTTTACAATTTAAATATTAGCTTATAGATGAGAGTGAGTATAGCTATGAACCTGCTAGTGTATTGGAGACTGCTTAAGAATCCTAGAACTTCTTTCTCTATCTTTGGCGAAGACATGTCTTGAATGGCCTTTACCTTTTCTAGATCTACTGTAATACTTTTCTTGCTTACCATATTTCCCAATAATTTACTAGATGTAACCTGAAACACACATTCCTTGGGATTTAGTCTTAAGTTTATTGGTCAACCCTCTTCAAAAACTTTTCCAAGGCTTCAAAGTGTCCCTTTATTATTTTAGATTTCACTATCATGTTATTCACATATACCTCTACATATTTATGAATCAAATCATGAAACTGAGTAGTCACCATCTATTGGTAAGTTGTTTTAACTTTCTTTAACCAAAATGACATTACTTTGTAACAATACATACCTCACTTAGTGATGAAAGTAGTTTTTACCTTATTTGTGATAACCATGAGGATCTCATTATAACTATAGAACCTATCCATAAAAGAGTACATAACATAGGTTTTAACACTGTATTAACACGTTAATGTGGGGAAAGGGAAATCATCTTTAGGGCATGCCTTATTCAAATCTCTATGATCCACACATATGCTTACTCTCCCATCCTTCTTTGGCATTGATACTATGTTAGCCAACCACTTGGGGTAGTTGACTATCTCAAGGAACTTAACATTCAATTGCGTTGCTACCTTTTCCTTTACTAATTAGGCTAGATCTAGTCTTATTTGTCTGAGCTTTTATTTCACTAGCTTTATATGCAGACGAGTTAGAGTTCTATGCACATCTATTTTTTAGTTGATCTGTGGCATATTCTTTTATGTCTAAGCAAAAACCCTATTATGTTTCTTATTCAACTATTCAAATTTCATCTACTCTTTGGGTGTAATATTGCTAGTAATAAGCAAGAGTTTTAGATTTTTTTTATATATCAAGATTAAATGCAATGGCATACACAAAATTAATTAAATATGCTCAAGAAATGATGTATGCCATTCACATTTCCATCAACGAATGCATCGCACAAGTAAGTAAACTAGTCATTCATTGCCCTAAACTTAGAAATAAATACATCATTATCCCTGCAAAAGACTAGAGACGATAACATCAGGGGTATCAAGAAAGAAAGCTTCTTATGGTGGATTAACAATAGTCTTTTCAACAATGACCTTTTTGTTCTTTTTCATCCTATTTCTTATCAGTTGCCTTAAGCATAACATTCAAATCACTTACTTACTCAAAGCTTGCCTCATATCCTCATGGCCTTTACCACTTCTTAAAAATCTTACTTCATCTAATAATCTCGTAATTCAACTTTCATAAAGCTTTCCTAAAGTGCCACCCTATCCAATTCAGTCTGTTCAGCTTTTGATGTTTAGCCTTGTGTCTCATCATTATTGCCTATATATTTAATGGAATTCATAATCATGTCCTCGATATCTATAAACGTCATTCCTTGTATGTTTCTTTTGTGAACTTGCATAGCTTAATATACCCCCATTTTGAATCCATGAGGGGCACATTCTAATTAGCCATTTTGGACTACTTCTTCTTGAGATTTTCACTAGTTGCCTAAAAATGCATGTATTCTAAATACCATTAGTGCTCTTCATTAGAGATCTTCCATTTGTCATTCCATGGCCAAGAAGTTTGCAAAATTACAAAATTACCTTATTCTGATCTTCTATTGCCTTCATAATTTACTTCCCTTTCTTTTGTTTCTTCTTCTCTTTACTTCACTGATGAAAAGAATCTCGATAATTCAGGTAGTTTGCCTTTCCAAATTGCATATGAAAGAATGCTTTCTCAAGATCATTAATAAAATAATCTTTCATATGCTTCTCATCCTCCTCAATAGTCTCCACCTTGACCTGTCTAAACACTTATCCTTATTTCAAGAAGAAATTAAATAAAGGGTTGTGTAAATCTCTTATCTCTAACTTTCCTCCCTTTCTACGATAACCCAGTCCTCTTTTAGCGGTATGAGTGGGGATTTTTAAGAATTTTATCATACCCGTAGAGTTTTTCCTAATCCCTATCTTAGAAGAAAATTCATATTCTTCATGATTCCCATAACTTTTAGATCAACCCATTTGTTTTAACTCCAATAACCTAAAAACCTCTAAAATGCAGGACAATTATGCTTAGTGTCAACAAAATCTCCCCAACTTTTGCACAGATTGTCATCACCTCACCCTTATATGGGATCTTGACCTTTTGATGTATTGTAGATGGCATACCTCCTAATTGATGATACCACAACCTCTCTAACAATAACGAAAAGGCAATGGGAATGTCTAACACTATAAATTCCACCATTGTCTCTATAATCTCAATTTTCATCATGGTCTTTAACACATCAGCTACTAGTCTTGTATTATCATCATAAGCTCAAATGATATTGTTTAATGCTTCTAAATCCTTCTTCTACGCCCCAAGCTTATGCAATAACATTAAAGGTTAGATATTGATCTTATACCTATCATCAACCATTACATAAGGAGTTTGCCTTCCCCTTACCTCAACCTTAATGAACAAAGTTAGATTATGGTCCTTTTCCTCAAGTGGTAGATCTTCATCAGAAAATGTAATTCTTTCTTTGTTAGTAACCAAGGTGATTATGTCCTTTAGTGTAGCCTCATTAGAGATGATCAAAATGGATAATGCTTTAACCATGGTTCTCTTATGTCTTATAAGGTAATGAACACATTAATTTAAGCTAGTATTTTCTTCAATTGCCTTAAAATAGGGTTATTCTTCTCCTTTTCCTTCATCACAGGCCTATCCACCTTTTTTAAATTTTAAGATCTTAAAAGGCCTCCCTATCTAAATAGTGTTTCCCACTTCTAGTCACATGGTTTGCCCGTTCTTCCTCCTCTTTATCACTTTCTTCCCATAGCTCAATCATTCTCTTTTTCTTCATTTCCTTTATTTCCTCATCTTAGCTTTTCCATGGATTTATAGCCCAAGCAATAACTA
Source organism: Omphalea diandra (assembly GCA_949677035.1). NCBI lineage: Eukaryota > Viridiplantae > Streptophyta > Magnoliopsida > Malpighiales > Euphorbiaceae > Omphalea > Omphalea diandra. Next base: position 16,023 of record CATIWR010590808.1, read on the forward strand.
TGACTTTCTTGAGGGTCACCTCCTAAAAGGTGGCCATCATAACTTCTTTAAGAATTCTAGAATCAAACATGAAAGTTCCTTGGGCTAAAGGTGAAATATTGTGATAATTTAGGAGTGGGTTCCTCCTTTTTCTTAGTCTTTCAAAGTTTGGAAGGAAAATAATCTTATTGTTAATGAGATCTTAAATCTTATGCCTTAATCTATAATAATCATCTATGTTATGTTTGACCCCTTGGTGAAAGGGATAGTAAGAATTCACATCATATTCTCATGGAAAAGGATTAGAAAGTGGCCTTGGTGTTAGTGGATTTAATACACCATTCTTTTGTAACCTCTCGAATGCCTTGGACAAAGGCATGCCCAAATTGGTGAATTATATTGGGGCTCCGACTGCATTCACATCATCAATTTTATTCCTTTCTCTTTAGGCTTGAGATGTCACGCTTCTCTTCCCAACATATTTCTTCTTCAATTCAGAGTCCAACTCTCTTGCAACATCCCTTTATTCTAAGTGCTTATGCTAGGCAGAGTTCCTTTAACAATCATCTTGACTTATTTTCTCTAAATGGGTTTAGTGGTTTCCTTGAAAGCCATCTTCTTCCACCTCTTTATGTAGTCATTAAAACCTTCTCTTGACTTATATTTCAATGATTCTAAATCTTGTAAAGTGACTTCTAGGTCTAAGTTACAAGCATAATATTTCTCATAAGCCTCTATTAGTTTTTTCTAGTCTTCTATGACTGTCTTTGACTAATTGAAATATCATGTTTTTGTAGACCTTTCTGACGATAATTCAAAGAGCTATAACATAATATTTGTTGGCACCTTGAATGCCTTTTTAACCAACACATATAAAAGAATGTGATTCTTTGTATTTTGCGTCCCTGTAAACTTTAAAGTTAAAACATTCAAAATTTTGCCAAAAGTTTCTCAAAACATGCAGGTGAGTAACTCCTTGATACTGGTTCCCCTTTTCAGACCATTTGTACCGTGGATCTTTTCCAACTATTTGGCATGGTCATCAAATTGAGCACTTTCTTTCTCACTTTCTATAATTTTATCAAAAGCTACAATAGTACTCCCTACTTCTTTGGCTATTTTTCTTTCATTGTACTCTTCCATCTCTAATAAATCGTCATCAGTCACTACAGGTTGAGGTGCTTCCATAAGCACCTTCCCTTGTTAGTTCTACTAGCATATGCATCAGTCTTCTTTAAAACTTCATTGAAGCACTTATTCACCTCATCGGCAGTCCTTTCCTTTATGGTATAACTAAGATAAACCCTTATCGTCTTTATGACCTCGAGTAGTATAATTGGCTCTATCGATAACTCAAGCTTTTAGATCAAGCTAAGTGTCTTACTGTTCCTAACAAGTCGATTACCTCTTCTTTTCCATGAAGGTTTTGATGGAGCTATGATGGCTACAAAATCAAGGCTATTATTATGATGCATGAACAAATAATGCATATAAGTATGACATACACATGTTATCGGTAAATGTTCTTTCTAATCTTATTTCTCCCACACATGAGGTCTATAAGCTCTTTCCTAGGTGAGGTCTCATTCTTTTATCAATATGGGATAGAAAATATGTGTGATTGCCATGGACCAAGTAGGGTTAAAGTCCCAAAATAACATATATACATAGAAACTAAAAGAGCAAATAAAGCAGAAAGTCATACATAAGAGAAAACTCATTACGTTGCTAGAAAGAATATATAAGTGAATGTAGAATCCTTTTTAATAAAGGAATTAAGGGATGTACATAATTATTTACATTTAAAATGGAGGTACTTATATGGCATGGTGTAGGGAATACATAAGTATTTACATGAGGGATATTTACATTAAAAGGAAATTAGACAACATTACACTCTTTATACCTAAAGGTACTTAGCTTATGAGCAATAAACCCACCTTGATATCCCTTAAGCCTGAACATAGCTTAAGTCTCAAGTTTAGAGAATCAGTGGTAATATGTGACGACTAAATGAGTGTAATGGATTTATTAATAACAAGAATAAGATGCTAAAAGGTAAACTAGATATTAAACATGAAGTCAATTTCAAATTCTGTAATGAAGTCATCATTGTGAAGTTGTGCTCGAACTAGTGAAATCTTGATTGTGACTCTCACCTTTTATCAATCATTAAGGGATCAAGAAAATGAGGGTCATACATTGGTAATCATGGCATAAGTTTTGGATCAACAAGGGATCTTTTAGGCCTCTCATAATATAAAAGCCTTTTTTTCACAATTGTGATCAACAAGGGACTAAGGTGGGATAATACATTAATATCATCCCTAATTGGAATATGAAGCCACCACTAGACTTTGGTTGAGATATGAATTTAGGCAAGGACAAATTGTGAGCTTTCTTAAGTTATTTAGAAGGCCCATTACATCTTCATTTGGTTATAGATTGGGTTTAAGAGCTGGGTAAGACCTGGGAAAGAGGTTAGGCACCCCTAAACTACTCAAATTTAGGGATCTGGCCTTTAGACATCTTTGGTTCACATTTTACTATTTTAATCTAGTTATTAGTTAATTTGGTTATTAGTCTTAAACATGTTTCTAGCACATATGAATTAAATACATCATCATCAAAGCATTACACATAGTAACCATGGGGATGGAGAGACAACCATATTCAAATGGGGGAGGTGATGCATAATCAACTGTAAACATACATACAGGCACACATGTAGCCACCTGCACATATAAAGAGTAAACAAGCTAGTGTTGCATCAAAGGAATAAAAAAATAAGGAAGCAAATCAAAGATTCAAATGCAATCCAAATAATGATCTTACCCTATCCTTTTTATGCTAAGAGAACCTAATCATGCTTTAAGTCCAAGATGAACACAATCCCAATGTCACATGAACACATAAAAAGATGATAATAACAAATAAACTAAGAACTTAAGAGCATGAAAAGTATGATATATCACATAATATGCAAACACGAGATGTAAAAAACACTTTGGAGGATGGTTAAGGCTTAGGCAAAGTATCAATCATAAGGGATCCTAGGTTCATTGGACCCACCCTTATAATGCTCCTAAAGAGCTTATGCATCTATAAGTATACCACGACCCATATGAGAGGCTAGGATATCAACATGTCCATAATAAAAGTTTGAAATGGCCAAATGATACATCTATTATATATAAGGTGTAACAAAATGGGATTATAAAAGGTTGATCATTCCATTCAACTCTAATCAAGATATCTATCTTCAAATAAGTGAACAGAGTAAGCACGTTAGACAACTAATTACTCCTTCATGATAATGAATGATTAGGGTATAATATTAATTATGAAATGATAACAAAGATCATAAGGCTTTTAAGGTCATAGGGATGAAATCCTTCTCTTAATCATTACCAAAATGATGTCCAAACAAAATATATAACACACAAGAAAATGTAGAGGAATGAAAAAAAAAAAGAGATTGTAAGCATAAAAATCACAAAATCTAAACCCTAAATTGATTTTTGCTTTATTATTTGAATTAGTAGTAGTCCTAAACCATAAAACTTGCCCCTATTTTGCCATTAGAGCTTATAAGACAACCCTTAAAAAGTCTAAAGAAAAAGGAAAATGAATGGAAAAAAGGTTAAAAACATAAGTTATTCACAGTTAAAGAGGGTTGTATAAACCCATTAGTGGTATGTACAACCATCTTGATAGTCTGTATAGACCACAACAGGCCTATACAACCCACTTAAACTAGTTTTTCAAAGAAGAACAAGAATAACAAAGGGAAAAAGAAGAGGGGTTAGGGCGATACTAGAATGCTTCTTGTTGTTGCCTTGACCTTAGAGCCACTATTGTTTGATTTTATCCTTCAAAATGTAAGGTTATGCATAAATGAAAGTCACAATACTTAGAAAACCACCTTAGATCTTGGTGTGAATGACTTGAGGTTTAGTTTTTTTATGTTTAAAAGTGATTACGAAGCAATTTTGGTAGAATTTATCATATGTCTTCTTAACCTCTTTCTCCCTCATCAAAGTAGGAGGTATTTATAAAGGTAGATGGGTGCATCTAAGTTAGGGTGGCTTTACTTGTACTATATTCTTCACCAACAATAGTTATTAGCCAAAAATATTTTGGAGTTTGAGTTTTAAGGGTTGTCTGTACAACCAAAAGGTTGGTTGTATATAGCACTAAGTTGGTTGTACAAATGAATGATAAGGGTCCAGGTTTTGGAATCTTCTATCTACTAGGGTTCTTGTCTTGGTTGTATAGCCAGGTAAAGTGGTTGTACAACCTTATAAAAAGTGGAAGTGTGGTTTTTGAATTGGGCTAAGTTAGGCTTTTGACTTGGTTTGAGTTTGATCCAAGGCTTCCTTAAGGTTGCTTTTTTCCTTTGCAATTGATGACAAGTTAGTGTTATACAAATAACCCCTTAAGCTATATTTGTACAAGTTATGAAATAATAAAGTGTATAAGAGCACAAATATAATTCCTACGAGGATCAGATAATAAGTAATAACCTTTATATTTCTTGCATTATTTAGAAATCTCAAATAAAAGAAGGTTTAAAGTAAGAATTAAAAATAAATAAACTATAAACAAAGTATTTGCTAATAAAACAATCAATAAAAGAAATTAACTAAGGGTTCAACTTTACTTGATAACTACTTATAGCTTCTAATCTTTTATTCAATTGGATCATTCATCTAGTATCACTTCTTGTTCATTTTGGTGATTAATTAATCTTTGTTATGTATTAATTGACATACAAGGACAAGTTAAACTAATCGACTCTCAACGCAACACCTCATGTTATCACGAAACAATGCAAGATCCTTATGATAGTAATAAACTATTAAGGACTTTTAACACATAATAAATTAAGGGAATCATTAAAGGTTTGTTTCATGAAAATCATCTCTCAATTATCAATTAAGAAAACTAAATATGATTAAGGGCCCTTTAATCAATAACATAAAGCTCATAATGATTACTAACTCAATAATGAATAAAGCCAAAAGAACTTAAATTACATAATCATAAAAGTTAATCAAGATCCATCTACAACCTTAGCATGAAAAAAAAATAGTTTATAATGGAATAAAGAGAAGAAGAAATAATCAAACTAATGATATTTAAAGCCATAGTCTTTAATTATTTAAGCTATTGAATGATTGCTCTCTTACTCCTCTTTGTTCCTTAACCTTTGCTTGATTGATTTATTTACTTTTTAGATCATTATTTAATGATTATCAATGCCAAATGAATGGTTATTGATGGGTTATTAATGGCCTAATTCATGGGGTTTTCCCTCCTTAAATAGTGCTCTCGAGGTGTTTACTAAGTAGGAAGCTTAGGGGAAGAAGAGTTTAGAGAGCTTTAACATTTACATTTTTGGGTTTCTAAGGGTGCTTGTCTTCGATGGCACATGGCTATGCGTTGAGGCACATGGCCATATGGTTAGGCCGTGTGTTTTGGAGACATTCTATCCGACTTGATTGTGAGGCATATGGCTATGCAACACAACTATGATCACTAATAGCCCATTTTTATCCTTAAAGATAGCTAAATTAGCTCAAGCACAAAATATCAAAGTTGTAGTCCTATGTATTAAGTTTCTAATGGATTTTGAATCACCTAACTTGCACTTTTGTAGATGGAGTTATGCCTAAAAGACTAAGTAGTACTCAAATTTGAAACTTAGGTTACCTTTTCTTGATCTTTTACCACTTTTCTCCTTTCTAACCCTATAAACACAAATTTACTTCCTTTAATCCTTACCATATGAAAAATTAATATAATATTACTAATATTTAAAAGGAATTATTTATGAAATATATGTAATTTATGCACCAAACAAATTCCCTTAAACTTAATCTCTTGCTTGTCTTCAAGCAAGAACTAATCCTAAGTAAGATTCCATAATTAAAATGAATAAGATCATGTTCCAAGGTCTTAAGGAGAAGTTTATCTCAATAATAACCAAATTTTTCATCAATTAAGCAAAGAATCTTATAATAATAACAAGTTCGTAACTAATATGTTTTATTTACAATTAATTAACATAATATAGTGTGTGTATGTGTGCCTTGGCAACATATTTCATTCAAAATTTCAACTTCTAATCACATATAACCTAGGTAAGATTCAACTTCGACTTATTAGAAGTCAAACATGACCATAGGAAAGACTATCCCACATTTTTCCACTAATGTAAAGCTTAGTAACATAAGGATCATAAGGTCTTTTAGGCTTGTAATGTGAGGCTAGGTGTAAGGCTATCAAAAAGTGGTCAAGTCCAAAATCAAAAGAATGCTATTAAGATATTAGTTATACCAATGATGTGAAGCGATGAAACACTTTATGTGTATTGCTTATAATCATTCTTTGCAAGGCATCCATGCTACCCTTTTTGTTTCCTCTTGGTGGCTTGATGTTTCCTTTCTTTCTTTTTCTTTTCATCTTTTCATCTTTCTTTCCATGCATCATTATTTCACCCATTTTTCTTCTTATTTTTTTCTTTTCTTCTTTTTTTTTGAATGACAAGAATGAATGATACATGTGATCAAAATGTCAAAATATCAATTTGCCACCCCCAAACTTGAATTGATTCTTATAGTGCAAAATTTAATAATAAATGATCCCTTTCAAAAAAATTATTCAAATATGTACATATGCATATGAATGACCCAACACAAAACACATCATTATATAACCATATCCTAACTCTATTCTCTTGATAAGAGAGGTAAAAGATCGTTTAGGTTATGGTTATAATGAGTGTTAGGTTTAAAAAAAGAAAAGACTAATTATACTCACAAGTGAGTATCTATTAAGACTCAAAGAAGTAACAAAGGATAATGCATATTAAGGTATGGATGAGGTTGAACGAGGGGCTAAAGAATGTCTCATCATCTCTATAAAATTACTAAGTCTGGAATTTCACCTCAAAAGATTGGGTTTAGCATGTTTAGAAGTGTCCACTCAATTAAGTAATGCATAATTATCAATCTAAATTTTAAAATCTATATTTCACCAAGTGTGCTCAAATTGTTCTATTGTGATTTTTAATTATAAATCAAACATGAAAATTAAGACAATGTTACTATCACAAGCAAATTTAACTTGGTTTAAATAAATGGTTGTCAAATTCTTCATTGATTTTTCACTTTTTGACCTTGAAAATTATTCCCTCATCATTTAAATTATCAAATTTCAACATTTAAAGTATATATTTAGAATATGAAATCCCCTAATTTCCATTGTCCCTAATGACGCAATGAATGTAAAAATGAGAAGAGGGATAAAGAATGATTACCTTAATGGTGGCAAGGATAAACAAATTCTTTAATCAAGACATGCATCAAACAAAAGCTAGGAGCTTTATTAGAAAGCTAGATTTCAAACACGAAAAAGATAAGCATAAACACAAATAACAAATGCTAAAATATAGAACATGCTAATTTAAGGTCATTAGGTTAACCCTTCAGAATATCAACTTAAGTTTTACTTTGGGTTTATGATTCTCCTTCATTAATTGGATATATGCAATTTATTAGACTCAATCACTTTATAATAATGATGACCCAATACAAATACCTCTTTCTTTTTCCTAACCTCTTTTCTTATTCTTGACTTATGTCATTAAAGATTGGAACATATGAGGTATCTTGTTCTCCAAAAGATAAGGCAATGGGTCTATATCTAATTGATAAGAATGCACAAAATAAGGAGGTGCCTTTGTTACCTCATCATAGTTAAATTCATCAATAAAGAAGAGAGGAGATGGGTTAGTGTTATGAATTTCAAAAGGGAAAGGATTACTAACCTTGCATTCCTTGATAATAGATACCTTTTCATTTCTTACCACTTTAGATTTGTCTAGCTCAAAATTCCCTTATTTTTCATGATAAACTTCATTCTCGTGCTCTTCTTTTTCATCAATGTTTAAGCATCTCTAATCCGCCATGGGTGGCTGTCCTTATAGTTTTCCTTCCTCGATGAGCTTTTTGCTCTCCTTATGCTTTTTTAATCTTGAAGGAAAAGGTGCAGGAGGAATATAAGGCACATAAGGATCAATTTTTTCCTTTGGATTGTCCTCCATGACTAGCTCTTTATTTTTATCTTCTTTGTTCTCTATTCCTTCCTCCTCTCCCACCATCAAATTGATCTCATTGACACTCCTTAATATAATTGCCTTCATTTCCTCACTAGAATTTGGCTTAGAGGTGCTAGGTAGGATATCAAAAGATCTAGAGTCTAAGACATTACCTATTATTTCCATTTCAACCTCAAAGATATGGAAATAGGAAGAATAGTTTTATGGCTTTACATCTAAGCTTATTATCATCTCATTTTGGTTTTCTAACATTACATTAATTTTGGTGATGAATTTCTTTAATAGGCTTTCTAGGTTAAACTCCTCCTTTTGGGGTTTTTAGATTGATGATTGATGAAAAATAAGAGGAGGTTGAAGATTAGGGTTCAAATAATCATTATTAGCCTAAGAAAAGTTAGGATGGCTTTGCTAATCAAAGTTATAGGTATTGTAGTGAAGATTGTAAGGCTAGTAATTAGAATTCTTTATAAAATTTACATGATCTTGTACTAAAGGATTTCCCATGTAGCAATCTATGCTTTTATGGCCAACCTCTCCATAAAGTTCACATAGCACCTGCGAGAAAGAAGAAACTACATTATAAGTCATGAAATTTTTTTGCTTAGTAAGGATAGATACTTGAGCTGGTAATGGCATGAGTACATCTATGTCATAAAGTTTTATTTATGTATAAGAAACAAAAAATAAGAAACACAAACCATGTAGAAATAAAAAAAATTAGATTAATACAATTGCTTAGTTTTAATGTTACCAATCATTAGCAAATACTCTAAAAACTTGATGATGACTTAGTGTTATATAAATAACGCCTTGAGCTATAAATGTGTAGGTCATCAATTAATAAAGTGTATAAGCGTATGAATATGGTTTCCATGAGGATCGTGCAATAAGTATTAACCTTTTATTGTATTATCTAGAAATTCTAAATAAAAGAAGGTTTAAATTAAGAATTAAAACTAAATAAACTATAAACAAAGTATTTGCTAAAAAAATAATAAATAGAAGAAATTGGCTAGGGGTTTAACTTCACTTGTTAACTACTTATGGCTTTTAATCTTTTATTCAATTAGTTAATTCTTCGAGCGTTACTATCAAATCACTTAGGTGATTAACTAATCTTTCTCGAGTAGGAATTAACATATAAGAACATATTAAACTAAAGGTCTATAGTTAAAGCTCATGTTATTGTCACACAATGTAAGATCCTTATGATAACAATAAACTAGTAAGGTCTCCCAACACATAATAGATTAAGGGAGACAATGAAGGTCTATTTCATGAAAAGCATCTCTTGTTAGTCGATTCATAAAACTCAATTTGATTAAGAGCCCTTTAATCAATAATATAAAGCTCACAATGATTATTAACACAATAATGAATAAAACCAAAATAACTTAAATTAGATAATCATAAGAGTTTGAAAAGATCCATTTACAACCTTAGCATAAATAAAATTCTCATAATGGAAGAAAGAGAAGAAGAAGCAATCAAATTGATGATATTTAGAGCCATAGTCTTCAATTCTTTAAGCTCTTGAATGATTGCCCTCTTGCCCCTCTTTGTTACATAATCCTTGCTTGATTGATTTCTTAGCTTTTGGATGGTTATTTGATGATTATTGATGCCCCAATTCATGGAGTTTGCCTCTTTAAATAGTGCTTTTGAGGTGTTTACCAAGTAGAAAGCTTTAAGGATTGGAAAAGGAAGAGTATGGAGAACTTTAGATTTTATGTTTTTAGGTTTTCAAGGGTACATGGCCATGCTTTGATGGCACACGGGCATGTGTTAAGGTGTATGCCCATGTGGTGAGTCCGTGTGTTTTGGAGACATTTTGATCAACTTAATTGTTACATGTTTTATCCTTCAACACAATATGCATATTTGTAACCCATTTTTGGCCTTTAAGATGGCTAAATTAGCGCAATCACAAAACACTAAAGTTATAACGTAGTGTGTTAGCTTTCTAATTGCTTTTGACTCACCTCATTTGAAGTTTTGTAAATGGAGTTATGCCCAAAATATCAAGTAGTACTCAAAATTGAAGCTTAGGTTGCCTTTTCTTGATCTTTGGCCATTTTTCTCCTTTTTAACCTATAAAGCACAAATTTACTTTCTTTAATCCTTTCCATATGTAAAATTAACATAATATCATCAATTTTTACAAGGAATTAGTTGTGAAATATATTTAATGTATGCACCAAATATCAACTTCCCCTTGCATTCTTGAGAGAAAAATTCAATAGCTTTTCATTATTGGGCTTGCATCCTAGGACATAAAATCTAATATTCACATTTTATATTTGTATTATTGTTCAGTTTCATGGATCTAAAATTTCTTATGATATACACAAAATTAGGCTATGATTCTTTACATGAATAATGCTATGATATGCATTATATTACATGTAAAATTATAGTTATAAATAATGTTTCTATAATCATAGGTTTATTGAATTTCAATAAATTATATGATTAGCTTTAGAAATTTTGGTTAGTATATTTTGATAGTATATCTCACAAGCTTTCCAATGACATATGACTTGCATAAATTCAAGTTTTGTAGTTATAGTAATTGCATTTTAAAACTTTTAGGACTAAACTGAATAATATTTAATAGTTTAAAGCTTATCTGCAGGAGGAAGATGATGAAAAGAGTTTAGAGCCTATTTGGAAGAGATGATGAATTATGTCTTTTGGACACTTTTAGTCTCATTTTAGTTAGTTTGTTTATTCAAACACAATGATAGAGACATTTTTAGGCAAAAATAAATGAACTAATAAACTTAAGGGACCTTGAAAACATGGTAGTGGAAAAAATGTTGATACTAAAAAAGCCTTCTAAGGAGGCACGTGTACTACACACACCACCCTCGACATGCGAGGTGCTGAGGCATGTAGTAGGTTAGACAATGCATTGTCCAGCCCCTCTCCCCTAAGACAACACATTGTTTCCTAGGAATGACTTGTCATCCTAAGAAACGATGTGGCGTTTCTTCTACAAAAAAAATACTACTTTTTAATTTGCTCATGGAGGTATATGCAATGTGATTTTTGACCCTTTTTTTTCAAATTCTAATTTTTTTATCATCCTAATTTTTTGTACTATTAAAATTAATTTTTAGATGTAAGAAAAATAATTTTTATGAATATATATGTGTTGAAATTCAATAAAAATTTACAAAAATTATTTTATGATACTAAAAAATTTTGAAAACTCTTTAAAGGTTTTATGGTCCAATAAGTCATTATAGCACAAAATTTGATTAATTTTTACTATACTTTGTGTTGATGATTGCTTATTTATTATGTTTATTTCCTATATTCGTTACAAAAAATTATGGTAATCATCACATGAACTCTCAAAATTATTAGGATCATAAAACAAAGGAACAAAGTTTGAATAATGATTAAAAATTTAGAAAATATTATGATCATTTCCTCTAGTCATAGTGTGACTCATATGGTGAATCACATTGTTAATGTTACTGGCAAGATTCAGAATATTAGAATGTGACTTGCTCAATGATGTTGGGAGATATAAAGCCTTAAGGTCAAATTTGTTTCCATAATATAAAGACACTCTTGAACTCTTGTGGTCTGATGTGGAAGTCAATGGGTTACATAATAGACTTTTACCAAGCTGCAGTAGAGATTTTGCGAGGCTCAATGCAATGGTGGAGTCTAGTTCGATTCATCTATTTTACCTAGGATTATCTTGATCTTTCAGTTGAGATTTATTTAAGACTCATTCTTTCCATCCCTATTGCATTCACAACTAATTGGATTAAAATAAGTTTCTAATGTAATTATGTGTTTATGAAATGTTTGACTTTGAATAGTTTGACTTTTGACTTTGTATCTTCTATTTATTTATTTTATTTTATGAATATTATTTTGATTAATGTATTTATTTTATTTTAGTTAGTTATTTATGTTTATAATTAATTAATTAGATATATTTAATTTGTGCAATAAATATGAATAAATATATATAATACTCATAAGTCATTAGAACATTCTAAAAGTTTCAATAACTTTAAGAATGAAATTTTGCATTAATTAATTAATTAATTAATTACGTTACATTTGGGATCTTAGATGATGGTTGGAAACACTGTGACCTTTTGACTCTAAACCTAATGCAATGTATTTATTAAAATGATTAATTAAAGACAAATTAATTGTATATAATACTAGACATTAATACTTGTATGTGTGTCTTATGTAGAACTTTGTGTTTTATAAATGGTTTTGCTTAAAAAAGTACTATCGTTGAGCTTAATAAGTGTGGAGAAATGAATGGTGATAATTATGAGATATGAAGCATGGAGATATAATATATGCTAGAGGAGTAAGAGGCTATTAAAGTTTTAAACACAATCATGGATAGGCTCAAAGAAAGCACCACGACCCAACATAGGAGGGACCATAATGCCTATAAATCTTAGAAGAAGAAGAACTCTTTAGCCTATATTACATTGTTGAGTTGCAAGGATGATGACTTCATGAACAAGTAATGCAGGTATGACAATTCTAAGGACATGGTCCATATTAAGGTGAAGTTTGAAGGTATGTTCATAACCAAACTCAGATTGTTGACTATCAAGTTTGATACATATAAGAAATGTCTCCAACACAATATGAAAGAGAATTTGAGGCAAATGTCAAACATGATGAGTGAGCTAAAATATGTTAGTCATACCTTAATAGATGAGTAACAAGTCCAAGATGTCATTCATTCCTTACCTTAATATTGAGAGCATATGAAGATGCATTTAAACCATAATGAAAACATTAGAAGATGTTATGCACCATTTTCAAATGGAAAAGGATCACCCTAAAGTTGTTAAGTTAAGTACTAATATGTACATGATCGATTCTTGGAAGCATCAAAGTTCAACCTAAAAGTGCAAGTATTAAAGTAGGCCCAAATCAGATAAAGGGAAAGGAAAAGCTCAGCAAAGCAAGAAACCTAAGCAAAACTACCATGGTGATAAAAAGCATAACAAGAAGAGGAATATAATGAGAATTAGGTGCTATAATTGTAATAAGCGTGGTCATTTTGCTTGAGATTGTGCCTAGCTGACAAAGTTGCCACATTTTGCATATATTAGTAAATTTTGTGTTTTTAGCTCCATTTTTCTAATTAAATCTTATCCTTTATGGATTATAATCTTAAAGAGCCATAGACCATGTAGTGAAGGATCGAGAAGATTCGTGGACTTTTAATAAGTCCTACATGGAGCAATATTGATATTTATGGGAGATAATGCTAAGGTTGAAGTTAAAGGGATTGGCATATGCGTGGTGGTCAAACCTTATTCCTATATTATTTTTTGTTTGCTCCTTATATTCATCAGAATTTAATTTCTATGTTGGTGTTGCTTAGATTAAGTTTTAGTTGCCATTTTCATGATGTGTGTGTTAATTTAACTTTAAGAACAAATTTCTATGATTTTGGTTAGATTTTGGATAGTTTTATTATCTTGAATTTAATTATGACTTAAGTAGTTGTAATATAAGTTTTTTATGTTTGCAACATTGCATGATTATAAGAATGATGTGAATATCTTGCGTGTTAGGCTTGACCATATTGGTCAATAAAGAATGAATATGTTAGCCCAATAACGCTCATTGGCTAATATTTGAAAAGTAGATTTGTCATCTTGTGAACATTTTCTAGTTAGAAAAATAGCAAGAAAACCATTTGGGAAGGGAACTAAAGCTGAATTTACATTATAATTAGTTCATTTCGACATATGTGGGAGCAAGGCATGAAGTATTTTATTTCATCACATTTATTGATGATTACACTTGATATGGTTATGTCAATTTGAAATATCATAAATTTGAAGTGTTAATTACTTCAAGAATTATATGAATTCAGTTGAAAATCAATTAGATAGAAAAATAAAAGATTAAGAACCAATCAAGGTTGAAAATACGTATTTGATCATATTATAAAGTTATGTGATGAAAAAGGAATAAAATATCAGCTAAGTATTCTTAGGACTCCATAATAAAATGATGTTGTCGAGAGAAGATATAGAACTCTTTTGAAATGGTTAGGTCTATGATGGCTCAAGACCATTTGCCAATCCACTTTTGAGGTGGTGCGCTATTAATTGCCATATTTGTACTTAATTAAGTGCTTACAAAATCAATTACCATTACTTTATAACTTGTAAGAAATCTAACTAAAGTGTTTTAAAAAATTAGGAATGTGCTACTTATTTTCACGATTCCTCTTATAGATATGGTAAATTAGGTCCAAGAGTAAAGAAAACTATATGTCGGCCTACGACACTAAGAAGGAGGAGTTGAATTCGTGGTTGATTAAAAAATAAAATGAAAGATAAATGTATTTAAAAAGTTGAAAAACAGAAAAGAAAAATTGACACAAGTGTTTATAGTGGTTCGAGTGTTAACAAACCCTATGTCCACTCCTTAATTCTCTATAATTGGATGTTTTACTCAACTCAACTAGTGTTTTCAAGCTCACACCAAACTTTTACAACTTGTGTATATGGCTCACACAAAAACCTTACACCTTGTGTTTTCTAGGCTCTCACTTCACAAGTGTTTTGCAGGCTTACACTAAAATCTTTCACAAGAGTTTTGACTTCTGGCTAACTCTCAACATCTTTACGATGGTGTTTATTGCTCATATCTAACAATTAATAACATACAAATAAGAATGAAAGATTGAGTAGCAAATAAGTAAGAGTTTTGTTGCAAATTGATGAATTCTCTGGCATTCACCTTTGTTTGGTAGAGTATATATAGCTCATATCCACCAAAGAGATGTTAGTCTAAAGCTATCAACAAATCTCCAAGATGTGCTAGGAAGATTTAGCATTAAATGCTTGTCAGACAGAAGTTGATGTCGCTACTACTATTTTGCGATCACGAATTTCTAATTTCCATTGTGGAGCTGAAAATTTCAACAAAAATCCTCATTTGTGTCTAACGGCTAGTCCATGTGTCAGTTGTCCATTGGTTATCTAGGAAAATATAGCCGTTATGCTTTAACCACTATCAAAATTCACATCGCGAGATAACTATGCCTTGGGCATGACTAAGACCTCAAATTCCTCTGTTTAGTGAGGAAACTACAACTCCTTGAGTTGCGATCGCTACAAAATTTTTTCCCTCTCAAGTTTTGATCTTCAACGATTACTTAGGACACTTGGCACTCTGTGGCTGTGGCTCTGGTTCCCTCCATTGTCACTATGAAAGTCGTGGTCGCAAATCCAAATGTGACACCCATCGCGAATTCTTTTGTGACTTAAGCTTCACTTTTTTCAGCTATATCACGGCTGCAAATGTCCCTGCGAATTCCTCTACCTAGCTTTATCTATCCTTGTGACTTATTTGTGATTGTGAATTATAATATACACACCACGAATGAGAGTGATCTTTACAAGATTGGAGATTTTGAACTCTATCCAACTTCCAATGAAAAAAGTAACTTATGACCTGCAACACAACACTAAATGAAAGTATTAATACTGATCAATCTTTATTGTCAAGATCAAAAGAGGTTCATGACTTAGGTTAAACCAACCTAGTCCAACACTATCTTTATAAGTTACTTTGAAACCTCTAAAGGTTAAGTGTTCATAGGTCAACAAGATAGTGGGAGGGTAATTAAGTTTGAATCATGTAATGTCACATTCTTAGGGATTGAGTTTCCTAAACAGGGTAGGATAAATCAAGACTTATCACTTTCTGAAATCATGGATCCACACTTGTTAGCATTACCTCATTTGAGTGGGAGTATTTTGATAGATGATGAATCAATTTCACCTATCCCAATTTCATCATCTCATGTGAATGAAAGTGATCCTAGTCTAAGTGGGAGCAATTTGAGAGTTAATGAATCTCAAATGTGACAATGTAATTGTGTAAGCATTCCTTATTATTGATTGAGGTTAAAAGTGGTGAAGCTTTTTTATTTGTTCAATATGAAAAGGATAGGCTAAAGTATGTGAAAGAGGCTCTCTTTTGCCCTATTAAGTTAAATGGATTAAGGCAATTAAGCAGGAAATGGAGTATGTAAGATCTAATCAAGTTTAAGGACTTGTCAGTCTCCTTAAAAGATATAAAACTACTAGGAATAAATAAATTCTCAAGATAAAATGAAAGGTCGATGGTACCATTGAAAGGTATAAAGCTTGTCTAATTACAAAAAAGTATACATAATAAGAAGGAATTGACTATAATGGAAACTTTTTCACTTGTCATGCAATTTAGCTTGATTTGCTTAATTCTGGCTATAGTTGCTAGCTTGGACCTTAAATTATATCAAACGAAAGTAAAGGCTACTTTCTTTATAGATAATTAGATGAAGAGATTTATATGGAACAACCAATAAGTTTCTTGAAAGAAGGCTATGAATAAAAGGTTCATAGACTTTTGAAGTCCAATTATGGGCTCAAATAGCCATTAAGGAAATTTTATATTCAGTTAATAATGCAATCATTTCACATGGTTTCACTATGATTGATGAGGATCATTGTGTATATACCAAATATTCTAAGGATAAATATGTGATATAGTCATTATATGTTGATGACATACTTACTGGAAATGATAAGAAGTATGTTAATGACATCAGAATATGGTTGTCATCTAACATTGAAATAAAGAATATGGGTACTACTGCTTATATTCTTAGATTTAAGATTTAAAAGATCATCTAAGAAAATTATTACGTTTTTTTTTTATAAGAGACATATATTAAAAAAATCCTTAAAGAATTTGAGATGCAAGATTGTAAATCCATTTATACTCATACAACTAAAGGCAAAGGTTTAAGCCGAAGATTATGTCTTAAAATCAAAGACGAAAAGGGACAAATGAGCAAAGTTCCTTATGCCAGTGCATTTGGTAGTCTAATGTAGGCCATGATGTGTATAAGTCCATACATTTACTATGATATTAGCATGGTAAGTAGAAATCAATCCAACCCAGTTCTAGCACATTTGAAAGCTATAAAGAGGATTTTAAGGCATTTAAAGGGAAATGTTGATTACTCACTACTTTATTAGGGTTATGATATGCATTTGAGAGGTTATATCGATGGTCATTGAGAAGAAGACTTAGATGAGAGAAAGTTTACTTATAAGCACTAGATTTTAGGCCTTGGAATACAAGCTTGATGATGAAAATCATTAGAATTATTCTTAAAATGTAAAGAGTTGCTAAAGGAAGAAGAGCAAGGTCTTAGGAAACCTTGGATTGAGTCCCAATGCCAAGCCCAAGCCTATAAAGCTAAGAGCCCAAAGATATCCAACCTTGATTAGTAGGTTGTACAACTAAGCCTCAAACCCTAATCTATAAAACATTCTAGAACCAAACCCCTCTAAAACCCTAATGTTGTACAACCAACACCTTTGTTATACAACCCTATAAGAAACTTGATTCTAAAACATTCAGGTCTCCCTGTGATTGGATGCGAACATCATGCAAGCAAAACCATTCAAGGATTTGATGCACCCTTATTCTCTTATAAATGCCACACTATTTAAAGGGGAGGAAGTGGCTTAGATAGCCTTAGGGAAACTTTATTAAAATCTCTCCATAAACACCTTAATACTGAGAGAACTCAAAATTTAACCCATCAAGACTTAATCCGAAGGTAGAATAAGGTATCTAATATTGTATTCCTAAGCATTCCATACCATTTTTGGATGATTAAGTCAAGTTAAGGGCAAAGAAACACTCAAAACCATCCCAAGGACCCTTATCCCCCTCATTTCTCCCCTTTTTTCTTTTTCTTTTTTCTTTTAAAACCCAATTTTAGTAGGGTATATAGATTTTATGTAGTTTATACAGCTCATTAAGTAGGTTGTATAAACTACAAGTTAGTTTCTACAACCCACTTTTGATTAAGGAGTAGTTTACAAATGCCATCTTTTTTCATTCAAATTTTATCACTTTTAAGGCTTCTTTTATGATCCTTAAGAGTTCCATTGATAGAATAAGGGCAGGTTCCATGGCCAAGGATCTCTATTCACCCGAGTAATGGAATGATGGCCAAGTTTGAAGTTCCTTTTTATGATTTTTCATGTTTCAATACTTCATTTTGGCTTAGCCTATGCATCATTAGACATTTAAGGTTTTATTGGCTTCATTTTCACCATGATTATGTAAGGAACTTATCATTCCTATGATCTTGAGAGTTTCACTATGGTCATTGATGTTTTGGTCACATCTTTAGACTTATCATTACATATATGTCTTTGGCCTTTTGTTCATCTCTTTATTGATTAGTATACTAACCCTCTAATGTTTAGACGTGCCTATGGATAATAGGATCTTTTGGAGTAATAAGGAGAAAGGTTAAACAATCCTAGGATTCTTTTCTTCATGACTTTTCCTTAGGCCATTAATATCCTCTAGGGTGCCTTTATATTTTATGTTTATAGTTCCTTATATTATGTGACTAATGTTTACACTTGCTTGTTCATTTTATATTATCATATGGTTCATGTAATATTAGGATGTTCCTATAATGGACTTAGAAATATGTTAGGGTTCCTTGACTTAGAGACATGGTGAGGTGCTACACGAACCTTATTTATTTACCTAGATGCTTTAATGGTTCTTATGATTACTAACTTATGTGTTTCTTTCTAGATGCAAGTGTTCATCTTAACTTGATCATGGATGATCTTATTGATGGCTATTGCCTAGCATGTTAATAATTTGCATGTTTTCCCTTATGCCATGATGCATGACCCCAACCCCCTTTTGATATGTATGTCATGAATGATGATATGCATGTTCCTTCCTATGCCATGATGTATGGCTTCTATCCCTTTTTTACATTGATTATCATGATGATTTTATGTGTTTAATTAGATTATGCTAGGAATATGTTTAGGGGTGGTAAATGGACTAATTAATGACATGATTAAATTGGTAAAAGTGAACCAAAGATGCCTGAAGGCTGAATCTCAATATTCGGGCAGTTTGGGGATGCCTAACCTCTTACTAAAGTCATACCAATTTCAAAACCAAATCTCTAAAGGAGTAAAGATGAATTGGGCATTCTTAATGATGTAGTTAGGTTTAGATTTCACCTTGCCTGGATTTTTGTCCCAACCAAAGTTGGGTTGTGACTTTACATCTTTTAGGGATGATACTAATGTGTTGTCTCACCTCAGTCCCTCGTTGGCCACCATTTGGATAAAAAAAGGCTTTAAACTTGCATGAGGTCTTTAGGATTCCTTATTAATCTAATTGTGTGCCACCTTTTGGAGTTCTTATAATTGTAAAACCCTTGTCCTCTTGATTCCCTATTGGTCGTATCACAAGCAAGATTTCACTTATTTGAGCGAAAACTCAAGGGTGCTCACACTACCTCTAGTTCATTTTATTACTTAGTGATGGTGTTATCCTTAAGTAGTATGAAATAGTCATTTATAGGCCTATCCATGATGGAAGTCAAATTTATAGCCTTATATCTGATAGTGCAAGAAGTTGCATAGCTTGAAAGGTTTTTGGATGATCTAAGGGTCATCGCTAGTTCCACTAGACAAGTGTTAATCAACTGTGGCAGTAAAGTGATTTTGCATATATTAAGGACTTGCAATTCCATTGTAAAACCAAACATGTGGATACTAAGTACAACTTGTTTAAAGACATGGTCACATGCAAAGAAGTAAACATGGATTATATTTCTATGCAATATATGATTGTAGTTCTAGAAAAAATCTAGTTCGTACAAATGTATTTGTTAAGCATACAAAATCTTAAGGAATATGTAGATGCTAATGTACTTATACTATTAACTATTTTCTAGTGTTTACGAATGCTTAAATTGATGTCTAAATGATAATGGAGATTATTATTGTACATACATATGAATGTTCTTGAGTACATTCTCGATTATTTTTTCTAAAAAGTATGTTAGATAGATAAGATATTAAAATTCTCACACAAGTAATCACCTTTATCCTTATTTAGTGCAAAAGGATAAGACAAATTTTAAGCTTATTATTTATGTGATATTAGAGCTCAAGCTTAAAATTTGAAATGTCATGTTAATAATGACAAAAAGTCATTATAACAATTTAAGTGATTTTATTGTTTCACTATATTTGCTTTTTTTTGCCACATATGATTTCCAGTGAGTTATATATATATATATATATAGAGTAATGAGTAGATTGGTGAACTCCAATTATACGTTAAATATGTCTAAACTATCATTTGTGTAGTATTTTAAGAAAGACATACACTCTATGGAGAAGGAGAAAAATATTATACCATGTGATTCATACCACATGTGCAATAAATATGACTATTAAAGGTAATAGTAATAAAAGATCTTAGCTTATTATTATGTGAGACCCTAAAGAAATAAAAATCCTTGTATTTTGCCCTCATGACTCCTATGAGTTACTTGAAATTTAATTTAATGTTTGTATCTTAGAATATTACCAAAGGATTATGGATCATGCAATATAACGGAACACACCTCGAAGCGAGTTAAGTTAAAGTTAAAAGAATTGTAAGAAAAGAAAGATCATTATAGTATCACATTAATTTATATTCACTAGTTGAGCAATTATAATTTATCTATGTGATAAAATATAATTGTGGATATAAAATATAATCATAAATGAGATCATGAGACTTGATAGATGTGATAAAAATGGTCTAGGGTATGACATACTATAATATACTCTAAAATTTATTTAGTTGGAAAGCTATATATTCTAAACAGATATGTGGCATTAAACTCTCATAATGTGTTGGCCACATGGCTTCTTTTCTAAGTATAAATTATTCTTGAGCATAGAGATTGTGTTATTTTGAGTTTGTTGTGCATCCCACTATGTGTGAGTGGAGATGTTGGGTTTTTTTTGGTTTGGATCCACCCATATTGGTTGTCTAACCCATTTATATTATGTGAATGACCAAAGGCAATTATTGTAAAAGTAAATAACTTTCCATGTACATAAATTATCAACATATGAAAAAACTAAACAAATATACACATAATATAGAAGAAAAAACTAACTCTAAAACACATAGAACAAAATAATAAAATTCTCTGCAATTCAAGAAAGGATTTAGGGTATCAAACATGAATTTTACAATGTGATTTTATTCGTTAATCAAAATACAAGTTTTTATTTCGATTAATTTTCATTGCACTGCAACAAGTAAGTATTGTTGTTATAAGTGCAATTAATTTCTTCATATTTGAAAATAACTTGAAAATAATTAGAATTCTTTTATATTTTGACTTAATGATCTAATCTATACTGCTCATAATTCAAAATAATTGGACTTGAATCTGTTTGAAGAAAAATATAATAATCTAACATGAAGTTCCTCTAATATAAATTTATCTAATCAAATACATTTATCATCTCTAGCTAAATCCACAAAATGAAACATGTTAAAATAAAATTTTTCTATTTGTTGTTGAATTTATAGCTTTCAATTTTATTTGGTTCGAAAGTTTAGCAATTTTTTTTTTCTGATATGCAGTTAATATATCATCTTAAGTTCTTAGACTGAATTTATGTTTTTGAATTCTAAACCTATTTTCTATCATATTGGAGATGTGTATTAAGTAATGAAATATCATTTCATTCTCGATTAGAGATGATTCGATCTAGAAGAAAATGTAAAATGATTTAAAAATTTTTAAAGTTAAATTCGACTTGCATACTGTCTACGAGTTAATTAGAATTGATAGGATCAGACCCACGAATCGATCTAAATGATTCAATTTAAATTATTAAAATATTTTATTTTAAAATAAAAAATATTTTTTATTTTAATTCAATATAGACCTTAATTTATTTTTTTTTGTTTTCATTATATAGTCATTTGATTAAAAAAATAAATTGTAATTCATTTATTAAACATTTAAATGACAATAAAAAATTTGAACAAAGTTCATTTTTATGTAAAATTTACTTCATTAAGAAATACTTTTTCAAGAAAAATATTTTTTCTTAATAACTTATAATAAAATGTTACATGATTAATAAAAAATCCAAAAAGACATTTTAAAGGATATTTAAACAAGTGAATAATAATTAACCTGATTTGAAATATTATTTGTAAGGGTAAACTTGAAACTCAAACTAAAATCTTTTTATGTATGCAAACTCAATGTGTGGATCGAAATTCATTCAAAATCCAAAAGATTCAAACCCGACTTTAAAATATCATGACAAAAAAATGGTATGATCCAAAATGACCCAATCTGACCTATTTACTATCTCTATTCTCCATTAAAAGAAAGTTAGAGAAAGATAAATTTTGTCCCTCTAGATTGCATATAATGTTCAATTAAGGTAATTAATCTCTTGATCTAATTTTTTAAAGTTCATTAGACATCCAAAGGGTAGCTTTCCACTTTAATAGTTCTCACAAAATAAGTGAAAGTTCCCACCATAATGGTGAATGAGATAATTAAACTTGGGAATTTCACTATTTAAAAGAGTAAAGTGACAAAATAAATTATGCCTGATTGAGTTCTTGGTTTTATTTGACGAACTATTTAGTTTGGAGTGTAAAACCTATATAAAATAAAAACAATAAAAATGAACCCAAATGTCTTCTCCTCTCTCCTTTCAAATGATTGATTCCTACTCGTTTAACAATCCATTTTACAAACCACATCTAAATATTAATTAGACATTGCTATCCATTTTGTCATAAGATACTTAGTCATTTTATTATTTGATAATTGATAATTTCAAAATCATGAAATATCTAATTCAATTTCAGATAGAGGTGGCAAATAAATTAGGTCAGATAGCTTAAAGTCAAATTAATTTTAATTTATATTTTCTCGATAATTTGGATTGGGTCAAGTCATTAATAGTTATAGTTAGGTCAAATTGAATCATCGAACCTATATGTAGAAAGGATTTCAAATCATTTTTAGTTTGTCTTCCAGTTTCATCTCAGGTCACTTATAATTTAATTTTTTAAAATAAAAATTTAAGTTGTTTTAATCAAATTAGCATATGGTAAACTCAGATGAGTTACCAAGTTAGGTCCAGTTTAGTTAGATTTGAATTTATTTTTATAATCTTTTGGTCATTTTAAGTCTTATTTAATTTTAGGTTGAATTAGATTTTTTTTTTCAAGTGAATTTGAGTCAAATATTAGGGTTGAATAAAAAATGGTGACCTATAGACATTTTCTCTTAATCCTTAGTTTTATTATTGATAATTTAAAGGTGATAACCTATATAGAGCCTTTATCTAAGGTACAAAATGTGTTAAAGACTAAGTCTCTTTCCAAATGACACCTTAGAATGAGTAAATCCAAAGGAAAAAGGGGCCAAAATCCTATAATGAACACCAAAGCCTTAAAAATTATAGAAGGATGATAAAAGGACCTTTTAGGAGCCTAGAATTAGGTGCATATATGACTATAACCTTTTAGAAACTTTCATATAATGTTATTAAGATAAGAATTACAAAATTTCAGCTAATGAAAAAAACTTTGAACTTATCCTCCATATATGCTTTTGCACATGCAAATGTGTGGGGTGCATGTTTAGTTCATAAATTCATATATTATATAGTTTAATTCCCTAAAAAATTAAATTTTATGATTTATTTAACCTATAAAAGAACCATATGGAAGAAATTTATGTTTTATAGGGTTAAAAAGGAGAAAAAATGGCCAAAGAGCAAAAAAAGGCAACCTAAGTTTCATTTTTGGGCACTTCTTGGTATTTTAGACATAACTCCCTCTATAGAACTTTAAAATGAGGTGATTCAAATGGAAAACCTATTACATAATACTAAAACATTTTATATTTTGTGCTTGAGCTAAATCGAGCATATTTAGGGTAAAAATTAGGTCCTAACTAAGCATCATTGTGTTACCTCTAAACACAACCATGCACCTAGCCATGCTACTTCAAACACGACCTTGCTCTTACAAGGTAGAAAATTAAGACCATGACATGGCTAGAAGACATGGCCATGCCTAAGGAATTGTAAAAAGGCATGACCATGGGCATGGCCATGCGCCTAAGAAATTGAAAAATGACTTTTCCAAATCTTCTTCAATTTCTTCCTTTTTTGATTCCCCAAGCTGTCTACTTTGTAAATACCTTAAGAGCACTATAAAATGAGGTAAAACTCTATGAAATAAAATGGGAATAAGCAAGAAATAATCACGTAAAGAGCAAAGAAATCAATTAATAAAGAGCTAAGGAGAAAAAAAGAGCAAGATTACAATCATTTAAGAGCATGAAGAATTGGAGTCCACTGCTTCCAATATTATTAGGTTGATTGTTTCTTCTTCTTTGTTGGCCCTAGGCACTAAGATGGAGGGGAGGGTTGAATTGATATATAAAAATTAAAATTGGAAAAAGAGAAGAGAAATGAATGGGAAAGAAACACACAATTTATAGTGGTTCGGGTACAAACAACCATACGTCCACTCCCTAATTCTTAGAAATTAGGTGTTCCACCAAACTTTCACACTTGTGCTTTGAAGGCTCGCACAACAACCTATACACTTATATTTTAAGGCTTACACAATAACCTTTACACTTGTGTTTTAACAAGCTCACACAACAACCTCTATTAGTGTTTTGATAGGCTCACACTATAATCTATTACAATTGGTGTTTATGCTCACACCCAATAATGACTTAAAGAATAGAAAAGAGTGAGTAGCAAAATTGCAAAAGTTTGTGTACAAAGTTATCAATTCTCTTGTATTAACATCTATTTAGTGAGGTATTTATAGCCTGTACCCATCAAAGAGACATTGCAATAAAACTGATACAAAATCATCAAAGTGTGCTAGAAAAATTTTCACATTAAATACTTCACAGTCTTGATTTGCAGTCGCTACTACTCATTTACGGTCGCAAATTCCAAATTTCATAAGAAAAACCTCATTTATGTCTAACAGCTAGTCCACGTGATAGTTTCTGATTAGTTCATTACGAAAATATAGCTATTGCCTTTCACCTACTTTCAAAAGTAGCGGTCGCGATTTATCTTATACAGGACGCGACTCTAGATGCGAATTCCTCTACCAAAAGTGTTTGTCTTCTTCTTTTGAGTTTGCGGTCCCTACCAATAAGTTTCCATTGCAATTTTTGACTTTCAACAGTTACCTGTGACACTTGTCAACCTATGATTGTGGACTTGATTGCATCTTGAGTTGCTTTGAAATTTGCGGTCGTGATTTAGGCAAGCTTTACACCGTGAATTCATCTGTCACTTTTGGAGTTCTTCTTTTGGATGAGTCGTGGTTGAGAATGATTTTGTGATTTTGTCTGTCTTAGTTTCTAGCAAGTCTTCTCATGGATTGCTGTCACGAATCTTAGATTGCTGTTGCGATTTAGAAGTCACTTTACATTCTTTGAACACTAAGATCTCTATCCAACTTCTAACTTAAAGACTAATAAAAAAAACTATAAAACAACACTAAATTGAAACATTAGAATTGATCAATCCCTTTTGTCAAGATCAAAAGAGGTCTAAGACTTAGGGTTAACTACCCTAGTCCAACAATCTCTCCCTTTTTGATTTTGACAACTTAGATTGATCCTAAAGTGAAATTGATGCAAGAAAGTGAAGTTGGACTGTAATATGATTCAATGAATGCTTATGACAAAATTTGCTAAGTATATCATTCATTCAATCAAAGGTGAATTTGATAAAAACAATAGGTATGTTGCTCCCCCTCAACTTATGCTATAGTTTTTATTATTTTCTCCCTCTTAATTTTAGATTTTCACAATATCTCCCCCTTTGGTAGGATAAAAAAGAAGGTACATAAGGGAAAAAAAAGATTCATACATAAGTATTCATAAGGAGCAAACATAATGCAATGGATAAGAGAATAACATCAATCACATAAGATAGCAATGTTTGCAAAAAAATAAGTTTTATATATTCATAACTGTTGGATCACAATATTTGTTAAAAAAAAATTAAGGAAAATGAAAAACAAATACAAAAGATCCTTAATCTGGAGTAGTGGAGAATCATCTCCAGATGATGGTGTCTTTGGTATGTATTATGCTCCCTCGACTTCATCTCCATCCTCAACGTCATCTTCGTTGCCATTCCCTTCTTGCGTATCTTCAAATTCAGTGAAGTCCAGAAGATGGCAAGGATGAATTCCTAGTTTCTCTTAGAGAACCACCATATCACTGTGAAGATGTTAAAGGAAGAGGAACCTTCTCTTCATCATCCTCATTAGCTTGTCCAACTTGCGATCAATGGTGGCAAAAGACAACTTTGTCTTAGCTTTTGGTTGAGAAGGAGGGACTTGTATGTTGCCTTCTTCAATTTGAAGCCTCTTTCGCTTGGAATCTTAGAAGGTTTCCATCTTCTTTGCTCCTATTGCACCAAGGGTATAGATGTATGTGTCTGAATGTATGGCCCTGACATTTATAAGATAGGTCAGATTTAGGAAGTTTTGAGAGGGAGGGAGTTGCTTAGTGAGGAATTTCTCTTTCTCCTCATCAAGTGCTCCAACAAAACAGTAGATGGTTGTTATGTGAGAGGGCAAGAGAAACTGGTTTTTGGGTTTCATACTCATGTGGATCAATTGATCCACAAGATAATGACCGGTTTGGATGGGTTGGTTTTTGACAAGGCAAAACAAGAATGCCAAGTCTTTTTGCAAAACCTTCTTGTTACCATCACCTTTTGCGTTGACAGAGAAGGTGATGATGCGATAAAGGATCCACAAGGGTAGGGTTTTGATGTGTTTGGATAAAGAAGATCGAGGGTCGTGTTTGGTTTCGATGGAAATCTTTGACCAAAATTCAGAGTAGATAACGTCAAGTGCAGAGATGATGAAGGGAATGTGTTCTCCGACTTACAAGTTAACAAGGGAAGACAATTGGTCGAAGGTAATAAAGAAAGGGTCACCAAAGGCCCAAAACACTAACCGGTATTGGTCAACTCTTGAATCAGATTTTCGGCTTAGTTGCACGGTGCATATAAATTTGCGTAGTACTTCTTTGTATCTGGGTTCATCTCGAAAGATGAACTTATTCCATCCCAAATTAGAGAGAAAGGCTCAAATTTCAACATTGATGCCTAATGTCTCTAGCATGAATGTCGATGGAATCTTATTTGGAAGAACCACTTTGGACGAGTTCTCCTTAAATATTTCTTTTTCTTCCTTGGTGATTCCCTTCATGAGATGAAGGGCAGGAGGTACAGAGGGTTGAGCCACTGCCTTGCCCTTGTCAGCCTTAAAGAATTTCTTGAGAGCCATAGCAAGAGAGGAAGAGGGATTGAAAGATTTTTAGAGAGAGAAAGAGTGTTTAGTAGTGAAGTGATGAAAACACTATTGAAGGAGGTATTTATAGGCTTGAAGGGGTGTGAAAACGATCATAAACGACTAGAAAGGAATTAAATAAAGAAAGGAAACAGTTGGCAATCAACTCACTTAATTGCCTAAGCGGTTACTGTAATTCATGTCTGTAAATTCATGAGTTGCGACCATGAATTCTGGAAAATGTGAGTTACAAACAAATTTTCCTCGAGAAAAGGCGCGTTAACGGTCATATTTTTGAAAAATTGACCAAAATTCATGATGAAGTGCAAATTTCGCAATCGCGAATTGACATTCGATAGTCGAGTGAGATTGACTTGTAATTCGTGACTATGAATAATGAATAGCGACCACGAATTATGAGTCAGCAAGGATAAGAATGAAAAATTTTGAAAACATATGATCCACTAGAAATAAATAATAAAACTGTTCATACAATCATCACTCATGCATAACACACATAACAATTAATCATAAGATCAAAATTTTCACTTCAGGGAGCTTCCATCAAGCATTCCCAATTCTCTCTTAATGAAGTTCATCCTCTCTTCATTTAGAGGTTTAGTGAAAATATCTGTAAGTTGATGATTTGTGTTAATAAATTCTAACACAGCATCACCCTTTTACACATGATCTCTAAGAAAAT
Organism: Omphalea diandra; assembly: GCA_949677035.1. NCBI lineage: Eukaryota > Viridiplantae > Streptophyta > Magnoliopsida > Malpighiales > Euphorbiaceae > Omphalea > Omphalea diandra. The sequence goes on from CATIWR010590808.1 coordinate 44,087, forward strand.
GATGTCTAATGTCTATATGTTTGCTCCTAGAGTGTTGGATGGGATTCTTAGAAAGATTAATAGCATTGTGTTATCACATTTAATGAGAATATGATCAACTACTTAGCCAAAATCCTTCAATTGTTGTTTCATCTAAAGAACTTGGGTGCAACAACAACCCACCACCACATACTCGACTTTCGTAGTGGATAAGGCAACCGATACTTGCTTTTTACTAAACCATGAAACTAGGCATTCACCTATGAATTGGCAAGTCTCGAAAGTACATTTCTATCTAACAAGCTACCCACATAATACGCATTTGAATGCCCTATGAGACTAAATGAAGAATCCCTAAGATACCATAACCCTAAGTGTATTATGCCATGTAAATGCTAAGAGAATCTTATTGGCCTCTAATCTTACAACAGGGGCAAAAGTCTTATCATAATCTATTCCTTCCTCTTAGTTGTATCCCTTAGCAACCAATCTAGCTTTATTTCTTATGATGAAACCTTGCTCATCTAACTTGTTCCTAAACACCCACTTACAACCTATAGTTGGGTGTTCTTTAAGCCTAGGGATAAGTTCCCATACCTTGTTTCTCTCAAATTGATTGAGTTCTTCTTACATAACAAGTACCCAACTTTCATCATCAAGAGCCTTGTTAATTGACTTTGGCTCAAGTTGAGAAACAAATGCAAGATTATTATCTAAAAGTTGAGATCTAGTACTTACGCCCTTAGAAGTATCACCAATGATTGAGTCATTAGGTGATACTTGGAGAATCTCCAATCTTTGGGTAGATCTTGTCTTGGCTCATTTTCTTGTTGATATTGATATTGGTCTTCATCTACTCTTGATGAATCACCTTCTTCCTTTTCTTTATCAACTCTTCTTGTAGAATAATCCAATTCCATCTTTTCAAGATCACCTATAAGATCATCAACAAAAATACCTTTCCCAATATCAAGTTTACTAGATTCATCAAAAACAACATTCATAGATTCTTCAACTACCATTGTACTTTTGTTAAAGACTCTATATGTTTTACTTGCAGTAGAATAACCTAAGAAGATTCCTTCATTAGTCTTGGAATCAAATTTCCCAAGATTATCATTGGTGTTCAAAATATAACACTTACATCTAAATACTTTTAGGTATGAAATCTTGGGTTTTTTTACCATTCCAAAGCTCAAAAAAAGTTTTATTGAGAATGGGTCTTTTGAAAACTCTATTTGTAATATAACATGAGGTATTAATGGCTTTGGCCCAAAAATAATTTGGTAAGGAATGCTCATTGAGCATTGTTCTAGCCATTTCTAGCAAAGTTCTATTTTTCCTCTCTACAACACTATTTTGTTGGGTGTTCTAAGAGTTGAAAAATTATGAAAAACTTCATTCTCCAAACAATAATTTTTAAATGACTCATTTTAAAATTCCTTTCCATGGTCACTTCTAATATAAGATATAAAGTAACCATTTTCATTTTGAACTCCTTTTGTAAAACTTTTGAAAGCATCAAATGAATCATTCTTATCAGCTAGAAAAGATACTGTTGGTCTAGGATACTCAATCCTATGATTAAAACCTCTTTTGATCTTGACAAAGTAGATTGATCATCACTAATGTTTCAAATAAGTGTTGTTTTTGCA
>CATIWR010590841.1:0-51931 GCA_949677035.1 Omphalea diandra
TATAAATTCATTTAAAAATAAAATTTATAAAAAATTATTGATAAATAAAATAAATTTTAAATCATAATTTAAAAAAACAGTATATAAATACATTCTTGACACTTATTGATAGGTGTTAATATGCCATAAATTGTCGGTAAATGGTATAAAATTAGAACTTAACTAGCTATATCTTTCTTTTTTTTTTTTTTTTTTTTTGTCATCATTACTATAAAATAAAGAACAACCAAAAATATGAACCTTCAACGCCATTGTCTGCTTGCCCTTGTCTAGGATTTTGAACGTTGAACGCCAAATATTCTTGCGAGAAGTATTGAAATTGTGGAAGGTGGTGGTTTGGTGATTTTGGTTCTTTGTACACTCTAATATTCATTAACCACCGGCGTTTGCACCATGGTCATAGTTGCTTTGATTGCACCCTCTCTTCTATCTTTATACTAATTAGTGAATCATGTTTTTGAGGTTTCTACGTTTGAATACAACTTACTTGTCTCTGTTGTCTTCTGTATGGAACGCACTCATGGCCAGATTAACTTTTCTTGGAGGTTACTTGCAAACTCCCTCAGTAGTGGTAGCTTTTTTTTTTTTTTTTGTCCTCTGAATTCTTTGAATATCTTATTCAGCTGACGTCCTTTATAATGTACGTGTTTTTCTCATGTGATTAATTAGAGGAGAAATTATGGGCTTAGAAAAGAAAGAAGATCATTACACGAGAGAAAAAGATCCGGTGTTGGATAAACGACAGACGCACCATCCAATAGTCCTTGCCCAGATAATAGGTAATTTGTAGGTTAATTGGGCTGGATACAATTGTTTAACGGCCTCATGGGCCCGACTACATGATTAGATGAGTGAGTCATCAGCCCAAGTCCTGTCTCTCTCCCTCTCTCTCTCTCTCTCTCTAATTTCTTCGTTGAAGACAGTAACCTAACTTGAAACATTGAGATTTTTATCTCAATCAAACATATCTATGTGTTTTTTTTTTTTAATTTGTATGAATGAAAAATGAAATAAATATTAAATACTGAAATTTGATTTGAAAGTAAAAAAGAAATAAATTTATACATACACTTTTGATGCAAAAAGATCTGATGCTACATGATGTGATGAGCATCTAATCCTAATCCAATTCCAAGGACAAGGTACACGTGAATCTCTAGTACGTCTGTGGGAAGAAAAAACCAACCTTTCTTCTGCACCCATCCAATCAAAAATTTATTAAGAAATCGAACAGCCCACCATGTTCTGTCACTTTGCTTTCTTAACGCAACTTCAAAATGGATGCGGAGCCCACATGCTCACTTTTGGCCCAAGTTATTATACAACAAAGGGTAGCAAGAAATATTCTCAAAAAAAAAGTAGCAAGAAAGAAAAGTTAGGAAAATAAAAAAACATATATATTGATTTGATTAGATGGATTCATGAAAGAGTGTATAGAAGAAGAGACCCATTAGTTTTTAGTCTAGTCGGCAAAAATTCATCTTTGCGTCCATAACAAATTAATTTCAGTTCCATTTTAATATTTTTTTTAAAAAAAAAGAACACTCAAATTGAATTATTAGCTATACATTCTCCGCTGAAGCATGCATGATTGATCGTCTAATGGGAAAATGGTCCACCACCTTATTGAAATATCTATAGTACCCACCTTGTGATGAAGGAAAGAAAGTTACTGCCACGAGACTTTCGAACCCATTTTCACACTACCAAAAAATTTATGAAACTCGCACAGCCACGAATCATAAAGAGTTGTTTCTATGCAATTTAACCTTTTCTTGGTTTTTAATTACTGATAACTTTTTCTTTAATTTTTTTTAAAGAGTAAATAGACCCTTGAAGCAATATTGGCTCCACTATGTTCGTATATATAATTCAGCATATAGCTTAGCTACATGGTCCATCCCACTACTGATTTATTGCACCGAAGTGACCCTTGAAGCAATATTGGCTCTACTATGTTCGTATATATAATTCAGCATATAGCTTAGCTACAGGGTCCATCCCACTACTTATTTATTGCACCGAAGTGGTACTATCACCTCCGCCAATTTCTATCCTGATTCTTAATTGTCTCACACCTACGCAATCATCTCTTTCCCTTCTTTTGCTCGCTCACTCCATGAAAATCAGGGCACATACAATGTTTCATTAGTTTCAACTGGAATACGCCTGATGATCATATGATATGTATGTATGTATGTGTAACTCGTAAAAGATTCTCAAAACAGAGAGATGACTGTTAGCTAACTCGACCAAAAATATGAAATCTTTTTTGATTCGGGGCCGTCCTTCAATACCTAATTATGGTAACTATAATTAAAGAATCGGGGGAAACTCAATACTGTCACTTTGATAGATGCGACATACCACGTTAATTACTCTGAAAATGCCACCACTGTGTGAAAAATCAATTTTATTTTTTAAGTGAAATCTCAATGTGAATTTTATGATTCATTCATATATACTGAAAGTCAATACATTTCACGCTCAGTTACATGCAATTAAATTTAGCTTCCCGTTAAATTTTTGGGTGCACCCATTTTGTCATGTTATAAGTACAAAATAATAAAAGAAAGAACAATTCATAATTAGTTAGTATAACAATGATAAGATTGCTTACGGTTCGACTACTCGAATTATGGATAATATTTTAATCAATCAGTCAGTTTTGGTAGAAAAATTTTTGAATCATAATTTATGAAAAATCACAAATTCTGTTAATTAAAAAAATCAGTCAATTAATAAGTATTACAAATAAATACAAAATTAATAGTTGTTTTATTAAAACTTTAAACTACTGTAAATGTAATAAATGCCAAGTCATACTTGACGTGATTTGTTTTGGTATTGCATTAAACAAAAACTTAATATTCCAAAACCCAATTGACAAAGCAAAAATTACTGATAAAAGCAGTAAATTGTATTTATAAATTTTGTCAAATGGGTTCCTTTTTTTCCACGTAAATTAAATTTTTATCAATTACAATCTATTAATTTCACATAAATATACTAATTCTATGGTCATCTAATTTATTGAGTAAAAATTTTAATTAATTTTTTTGTGGTCGTCTTCTCCCGAATCTTGTTAAGCAGAAGAGAGGACCTTTTCCAGAATACCATGTATTGAAAGAAAATTGTATCAATTATGTGTCTTTCTTGTAGTTTGCGCCACACTAGCTAATTGAATTCTCATCATTGCCCCAATTTAACGATACTTAATCTTTAGGTTTATTCATAGGATAATACTAATAAAAATACACTAGCAATTTCTGTGCTAATGAAAAGGAAAATATAATTATCTCAAGCGTACATTTTAATGAGAGGTTTATAATTTGACAAACCGTGCAGTAATCAATCTGGGCCACCATTGATAATGTGGTTGCTCATGAAAGCTGTGGTCTAGCTAAATGGAGCAAGTGTTTCCCTTTCAGCTTATGAACCATATTTGTTTGTTTGCTCAAGTCAATAAATGGGTCCCTAAAAAAGCTGATTATTGAAGGTAAAAAGGTGTTTCTTTGGCATTTTTAACTTTATAAGCCATGAAATCACATCAATTCACGGCATGTTGCAGAAGACCTAACTTTTCCAATACAAGCAAAATAGGCTTCTATTTCTTTTTTCATTTTTTCTTTTTGTTAATGTGAACATTAAACACCTCAAAAGAGGGTATTTTTGAAAAAGAAAATTTCAAAACTTCACTTTAAATTGTCTTTCGTATTTCAATTAAGTATATAGATAAGATATTTCCACTTTTAATAACCTTGTTTATCTCTCAATCTATACTCCACGTATTATTTAGCAATTAAAATTTTTATTTTTAAAAACTATATGGAATTGACAAAGATTCATATTTACATTGAAAATATTTGAAAATTATGAAAAATGTGTTAATAAATAAATAAATATATATTGCAATTTATATTTAAGTTTTTATATTTTAATACATACTTTTAAAAAAAATTGATGAATAAAGTTTGTTCAATATTAAACATATCACATAAAACATATAATTTAATTTCCATAATATTATCAATAATATGTATTTATTTTGAGAAATAAATTGATAAATATAGCTCAAATCAAATAAATAAAGTAAACAACTTAAATTAGTATGAGCTTTATGCAATTTATTTTTTATTGTAACTTAAATTTTTTTAAATAAATTATATTTAATATAATAATTCACGTATTAATCATGTATATTGTATGGGATAAAAAAGAGTGTATATATATATATATGTGTGTGATGTTATAATTAATATAATTTTCAACTATTTAGATAATAATTTTATCAATATGTACAATTATTTATTATTTTAAATATTTTTTATTTTAATAAAATTATTCAAAAGTAATAATTATATATTGAATTTAAAATTGTATATCACAATCTCATAAACTATGTGACATGCAAGCAAAAAAAATAAACAAATAAATTGGTGGGCATATTAAGAAAACCCCATTAAAATTCCCCAATATATTGGTAAGCCATACCTTAATGGACCTGGAATAATGGAAAAGTTGGAAATGCAAGGAAGGGAGAGAACACAGGGAGCTTTAACATGAAGCTCGGAAGTTGATTACTAGGCACGAAAGTATTGGGTGGAACCCACTCTCACATCCAGATTATGGGCAAACGAAAAGAAAAGGAACCAATAACTCTGTATGCAATGTTTTCAAATTTGAATCGTTAAATAAATTGATCGGTTGACCAGTTGTTAAGCTGTTTGATTAATTTAATTTTATATATTATTTTTTAAAATTTTTTGCAAAATATATATAAATAATATTTAAAAAAAATTTAAAACAGTATAATATGATGAATGAATAGTATAATTTTATAAATTTGAAAATTTTTTCATAAAATGATATACTTTAAAATGGTATACTTTTATATGGAATTGATTTTATTTCTAATTTTAATATCTTTTTAAATTTATTAATTTGAATTAATTTTTAATTTTTTATTCAATTAAATCATTATTTGATTCTTAATTTTATTAACTTGATCAATCGATCCAAATCGAAAACGTTGCTCATAAGTATGAAGGAGGAGAGAGACTGCTGTTGAAGACTTTTTCAAAAGAAGTTGAGGTCCCAAAAGGCTGTTAGCGAAGTGACCGTTCTCTTCCTTCTTGCGGATAGCCTTTCACTGTCTTCACTTTCGTGCCTAGACACCTACTTTTAGGACCAAGCAATAGGTGTATTCGGTTTAAATTAAATTAAAATTTTAAAAATTAAATTAATTAAATTTAATATAAATTAAAATTAAATTAATTAAAAATTAAAAAAATAGAAACAAATCGAAATCGAATAAAATTAATTTAATTTGATTTGATTTTTAATTTTCGCTTTTAAACTCTCAATCGGCTTTAATTGTAATAAATTAATCTATTTTTTTTTATATAAATTTTTAATGTTAGACTTTGAATAATTTATTTTTACAGTTTAAATTAAAAGATTACTAAACAACTCATAAATTAATTTATTTGGTTTTCTCAATTTTAAATATAACCGAAATTAAAAATTGAATTTTTTTATTTTATAAATCGAATTGAATCAAATTTATTTTAAAATCGAACTGAATAAACTGAATCCAATCGGTTTAATTTAGTTTTACAATTTTGCTCACCTCCGCCTACTTCTATGGATGCTATTGCACCTATTTTCTCACATGCGCCTTCATGCAAATTTCTCGTCCACACAATACCATGCCAATTAGAGGTGAGCAAACGAGCAGTTCAGTCGGTTTGGTTATGTTTTTTATCAAATTTTAATAAATCAAATTTTTTATATTTATAACTGAACAGAGCTAAAATTTTTAAAAAATCAAATTAATATAACCGGTTAAACTGAAATTCATGTGTATAGAAAACCGAACCGAATTGATCTTATCAAAGTTTGGTTTGATTCGATTTGTTTCAAGTAAATTATATGTATTTTAAATATGGTTCGACCAAAATTAATTTGATTTATTTATTATTTCGATTAATTCAATTTTTTCAATTTTCTATCTAAAAATAGAACCAAAAATTGAATTTTTTAAAATTATAACAGAACAAACTAATTTTATTAAAAAATTAAATCGAATTGAACCAACTTGATTCGATTGATTTTTTCTATTCGATTTAATTTTTGTTCATCGCTGATGCCAATGGCATGCCATTAACCATACCTGTATACTTAAGGTGCCCTAATCAGCTAACAACCAAACACGTTCTTATTGATGTTTCCTACTACGTTAAGAAGACAACTCCTCGTAGAATTTGGTCCAAAAATCAACAAGCCACCCCATTACCAGCATCGTTAATTATGCTCATCTAACGTTGCAAAAACAGCAAGAGCTCTATATATACTATGAGTCTTGATTTTAAGCATCGCTCTCAAAATTATAATTCCCAACTCATTAAGAGTCTAATTAATAAAACAAGAATCAAGGTAGCAACATAAAATAAGCTGTTGTTCGCAAGTTCCCCTTAAAAAAAAAATCCAGCATTAAAAGCGATATTCAAGTAATTAACTCTGAACTGATATTGATTAATAATTTCTTCTAGACACACTACCATAGACTTTAACAGTTGCGTGGTGGCTAGGCAATTATAACACCATACCGTCAAATTTGTTTTAAAAAGACTAATTCAAATGCAAACTGAAAAAACAAAAAAAAAAAAAGATTTGAATGTGAAATGATAGCCCTCGCACGAAATGGAGCAACTATAGATGGACATGGCCTGAAAACTTATCGTTTCTAAGGCGAATAAAAAGTTAAAAACAATTGTTGACAACAAATGGTAGATTTTATCGTTTGAAAAAGTTCAAAATGTTTATTTCCATAATATTTAGAGATCACACAACTATGGAACAAATTGGTTTCTTGATATCTCGAATCATTTAAATGCACTCAACTGTTAATTTTAACAATTGAGAAATATAAAATATTTCAATACATTGCCTTTTCAATTCATTATTTTCTAAGTTCTCACAAATTTATTGTAAGTATCAGAGTGACTATAAGACACTCAGTCTCTCATAATTTATTATATTTATCTTTTTATAGTCATTCCAGTCTTCTAGAAATCAGGACTATCACAAAATAATTAGAAATTTTTTAAGTTAAATTAAATTTGATTTTTGAATTGATTCAACATTGACTAGATTCATGAATTGATCTAAATAATAAAAAATATTTATAATTTATTCAAAAAATAAAATAATATTTTTATTTTTAAGATCAAAATTATAAATAACTTGATCTAAAACCTCAAGATAACTTTGGATTCTTTTTATACATTTTAACACCACGATCCAAGGCTCATTTATCACTTTATATGATTCGCCAAGCCCGAACGAACAAAACTTTGTTTGGATAAGTTCCACACCGAGTAAATCGCACTAGCCAACTCTTCTGCGCATTTAAATAAATAAAAAAAAAAAAGCCAATACGATTTTTTTCCCCTTTTGTTTGGACCCTACAATAAACTGTGAACAAAGAAAAAGGGATTTTCTCTTTTTGGCCGTATTTTAGCACTGAGATTTTACGGGTCAGAAATTTACATAATTGATTTATCGCCCCGGTCGGCCCACCAATATAGTGTTTATTTTCATATTTCATCATCCGTTCAGCTGTGTTCTTTGTCCAATTTTGGCAATTACGTAAGCACTGCAACTAAGAAGACAGATTCGATATTATTGTATAACTGAAGGGCATACATTTTTTTTTTTTGGGTCCTAACGTTTATCACGATTTTCCCACATCAAATCATCTCTCTTTATGGTAAAAAAAAAAAAAAAAAAATCATCTCATTCAACTCAAATTTTTTCTCATCCATTTCGTTTTAATCACTCTATCATTCTTTTTGATTCTGTAGCAGGAGATTTTTGAATTTCATCTATTGCCTTAACAATTAGAATATTTTCAATGTGTATTACATAAAAGGAGGACACTTTATCTGGCAACATATCAGCCCTATCTATCTATGTTTTGGGAAGAAAAAGACTTGTCTCCAGAAAAATTATAATAATAGCTTGAAATCAGCTATTCGCATCCCTTATCCGATCCTGTGACCTGAAATAACTCTCCCACTCCAACAGCTATAATCTAATCTTCACATTACATATCCTCTTCTCCACTTCACAAGAGGATTTTTAAGCTTTTAGCAAGAATACATAAACAGACTGATCCAAATGACCAATCTAACAGAAGGCAACAGACCAAACACCGTCACTCACACTGTATTCTCTGTCTGCCATCCCTTCATTTTCAAAACGTGTCGAACTTTTATTGGTTTGTACACTTAGCCATAGACACCGCCAAGCCCTCGGCATTAAATGTTTTCACCGCTTTCTGCCAAGAAAGACTGCCCTCCTCATTTAATGCTTTCACTACAACCCACACCCCACCCTTCCTCCTCCCACCACCACCGTACGCGCCACAAGCAGCAAAAAAATCTACACCCTAAATCAGGACGAAGGCAAATATATGGAAGATAATTTTATATTTTTATTTTTACTAATAAGAATAATCCAAAACATTAGGTTAATACAAAAGCTGGACATATATAGATATATATAAGTTAATAACGACACCACCAACTAATTATGGGACCATTTTCCAGTTTGGGAAAAAAAAGACAAACGAAAATCATAATCAACCAAAGTAAAATTAACAAAAAGGGGATTGGATTAATGAAGAAGTGTCTGGTTTTAACCTCTTGATTAATCTTTTTGCTAATTGAGCCAATTCAAGGGTCGACATGAGTCAATACCCGAACCACCACCCTCGCCTCTGTGAAACATACGAGTCACCAACAGTCCTTTAACCCATGCAAGAAGTCTCCACGCGCGGTTCGTTCTTGACTCAAACACCCCACAAAACGCACTTTTTTCAGTCTCTTAACTCTCATGCACTCACTCACTCACCCACCAAACTCTCTTTTTCTTTTCTTTTTTTTTTTTTTTTTCTTCCACACGATCAGAGTACATAATAAATAGACACACAGTTCATTCTTGATGTTAATAGATTAGAATTTTCAATCAGCTTTCGCATTGGAGGGCAGCTTTGATCTTTTGGACAGTGCACGAGATGAGATTGTTGACTGTCTCCACCGATTCTACAGTTAGCTTGGCTGTAGGGAGACTATTCACCAGGATTTGGAATGCGACCGTAAGAAGAGACCCACTCACTCTGTGTTGACCGTTATGAGAAGTAGTTCGGCCATTAGGGGTGGTAGCAGGGGACCCACGAGAGCCAGGACCGTCAGGGACGATAGCGAATCCGGACGGAAGGAGAGCTACGTAAGCGCTATCTCCACCGTTCATCACCACATGCATTGCTGGAATGTCAACGGGAGCGTACACTACAAGCGACCCCGCGGCGTCTATGCATGTCTCCTGCAGGATCAGCATGCTGCTGTGGTTCGAGTTCATGGCCTGGACACATACAGCAGGATTATTAAACTTTTTTTATTATTGAAAAAAAAGCCGTGGAGTTCCACGTAAATTACAAGAGATGCCATCACTCTATCGTATTTCCAAATCCATGTATTGTCAGTGTTGAGAGTCAAACCCTGTGACATAAAATAACTTTTTTCATAGTAACCAAAGGAAAGGGGGGAAAACAAAACAGAAAAGATTGATATCAGAAAGGCGACAGGTGTTTTTATATTTTAACTTTTTTTTATTTCTTTCTTTGAACAAAAAAACAACTGTCCCCCAAAATCAATTTTTTCTGCCCTATGCCTCATTTACGTACTTCCAAATCCCAAACTCGTCCTTTCCCATTTCACCTTTTTATCTTCTCAAATTTGACCTTACCATCCACGGACACATCAGACTTTTCTCATGTGATCAACTTTTTCCTCTTAAAACATTAGAAAAATACTAATAATATATATATATAGAGAGAGAGAGAGAGAAGAGAAAACTGCATACACTGGCTCGTAGGAGGGAGACGCAGTTGCCGTGATCCCGGCCCTTTGCAATGTGGGCCATCTCCTGCATGGGTCCACCGTTAGATAGAATGTCCCACTCGCTTCTCAGCCCTTCATCGCGCAGAAAGTCAAACAGTTTCTGAGGAGAAACTGGTAACCAAACCGAAGTAGCTGCACTCAGCACAATGCCTGGTGGCTCGCCTGGATCATCAACGCTCTTTCTGGTCATCACCCTAACGTCCTCATCCACATTTCCTGCATTTAGCTTGTTCCACTTATGTACTGTCGATGCGCACACCCCAGCACAGAAGTTATCCGTCATTCTTTGTGCCAGCTTCAGCATGCTTCGTCGACCACTAGCACTAATTGCTGCTTTAACACAAACACTTCGTTTATCAGATTATAAGGGCTTTAATTTTTTTACATCTGAATGCTGAATACATTCCGATGTCATAAAATTAAAAATTTATGATATAATTGTTTAATCTCTTAATTTTTAAAAAATAATTTCAATATCGCCTCAATCAAAACTTACACATTAGTAATAGTTAAATAAAGAAATTAGGTATGTATAGTGTAACCTGTATGGTCTCTGGTGGGCACAGTGGAGGACATGAGAATCGCTAGACACTCGCACTGGCGTTGAAGAGTGGCTACCCATCGCTGAGCGCCAAATCCCATACCAGAGCTTATCAAGGGGCGGTATAGCTGGTGGATTTGAGTTTCATCATACTCTGCATGCTCAACCCAAGTGACCTGCAATTTTTAGTAGCCAGTTATTGCTAGTTGCCAGTGGATAATTCCTTTAGCATCACCGACTAGACCAAAAGTCCGGCTGTTGCTGAGAAATTGAACAGTCAGTTATTGAATATTTGATAGTCACGGATGAATGATTTCTTTATTATTTATCTTTAGTGCTGAGATTTAGGTTCTATATTCTGTCAGCTAATGATTAGAAATTGAAGATCATCCTAATAATAATATGATGTTGATGATCGTGATAAAAAGACGCAATGCCGTTTCCGTGGAAGAAATCTGCTGGTCAAAGTCTCTAAAGATTTTTATAATAAAAAAAAAAGGTCTCTAATGTAAGGCTATTAGTATTTATAGGTCATTCCATCACATTATTTTAAGACTAGAAAGTACGCTAGCGCCACTCATAAAAATTTAATATTTCTCTCTGGAAAAATGGAGGCAAATCTCGGAAATGACTAGAGGTTGGGCTCAATGAAAGGATTGGCATCAAAATAAAATACAAGATAAAAAAAAGGTTGCAAGATTAAAAGGAACAAGGTACAACGTAGAGGGTGACATGACAACGATGTGTGTTCTATTGCCTATAATCTAACATAAATTTATAAAAAAATATTGGATACGCGTATGGAAACAAAAAAGAGCGAGTCGTGGAGTTGGACTATAAGGTCTGTGTTCAACTTAAAATAACAAGAAACACATCATAAGGCTGGAACCAGATCACACTCACTTACATTCATTATTAAAAAAAGGGAAATAATAAGGATAACCAAGACAGTATCAAAGATTGGAATCGAAACATCAATTATATTGTTTATTCGACCGAATTTGACGTTAACTAGGCATTTAAATTTAATTATAAAGGATATGAAATCAAAATGTTCAAGGCAACAAAAAAAAAGCAAGTAATGGAGGCTTCTAATCATTAAAATAATATGCTATTCTCGATTTGCTGGTGTACCACAGAAAATACTTTAACTGATTAAGCAATCCTAGTTGTTGAAACTTGAAATGTAAAATATAGATTTGAGCGCAAAGAAGAAGCATCCAAATGATTATACTGAAAAACGAGCGTAGGAAGGTTCATATCCATTGAGAGACTAAACAAATTAGGAGGGCAATGACACTGTGGGGACTCAGTGAGTAATCACTTGACAAAAAATAAATATCTTGGATGGATGGATGAGCCTCATTAAATCAAGTGTGGCTTGGGAATGGAGGTGCAAATGATTTTCGACCTTGGGTTCAATTAATTGCTGTCTCAAAACTAAGCTCCAATATATTACTACATATTCAACAAACTCGTAAATCACTAAAGAGGAAGAGCGCCCACCTGGAGAAATGCAATAAATGTAGAAGGAAACAAAGCCTAAACTAGGTTTTAAGTTACTGATAAAAAATGAGAATGTACACTAGTGATCATCACCATCATTATTTACCTTGGAGTACCCATTAGGCATATCTTGCACCACACATCCAGAAGGAAGCCTCCTGCAGTTCACAAATGTTGGTGCGCCGGAAGTTTCTCGGATGGTGTCAATGGACACATCAACAACAGCCCACACACCCTCTGCGTGCTGCTTGCAAAAGCGGAGGAAGTTTACCTCGCGAACGGGGACCAAAGGGGATAGCACTTGGAGCTCAGCAAGCATCTGAAATTCATTATAATAATATGCACTCATAAACGTTAAACAGTGCCTAGATGTATTAGCAGCTATCATATACCACGGAAAAGGATGATATAGCACTAGCTTGAGGACTAAAACAGCGGCTTACCAACTGGAGCGAACCATTTCTAGTTCCCCCCATTCCACTGGATATCACATCAGTGGTAGACGTCCTAGCTATCGTACAAGGAAACATTTCTGCCCATCGGTTCTAAAAAACAGAAATTAAAACCAGGTATTCATTTCCCAATTAATAAAACCTTAAAAAAAATGAGCAAATTAAATCAAATTAAAAATGAAAAAGAAGATTTGGTTTTAAATGAGGACTAAACAGCCTTACCGAGTCCATTAAAGTCTCAACAAGAGCCAAACTGTTGATGATTACCATGCTGGTCTCCCTGGAAGCCTCGGTAACAAACCCTCCAGGTTTCATTCCAATGCAAGGAGTAAACGTTCTCACATATTCTTCTTGGTTTAGTATTTCCCTACCACCTTCCAAGCTCCTGATCCAAAGAGGTTCATCCGATTGTGCCATCTTAACCAGCTCATCCATGGCTGCCAACGCCAGCTCCAAGAACATAGATCTCTCCAATGATCTATCAAGCCCCGTCAAACTTGTTGCTACTGCTCTATTTTGTTGCGACACTGCAGGCAAAGCACTTGAAACTCCACCTCCAAAATCAGGCCCTAAAGGCAATGTTGTAGCCACAGTGCTTAAACCATCAAAACCATTGGTACCAACACCAAGCTCCAAACTCGAATTTGGCAATGGAGGACCAAACGAATTAGCCAGCGAAGAAATAGGGCGAGCCAAGAACTTGCCAGCAAGTGCACAAACTCGATCTAGCTCGTCTTTCAATCGGGCATTCTCAATCCTCAAGTGTTGCTCTTCTAGTGAAATATCACCGATTATTGCCGGACCGCCGCAGTTGGAACAAATTGGGTTTCTCATAGCATCACGAAAGGACATGTTCTCAGCCCGAAGCTTGTCGTTCTCTTGGCGGAGTAATGAGTTCTCGTGGCGTTCCAATTGGGTCTGGTGCAAAGGCATATTTTGCACGTCAAGCCAAACAACCCAAAAAAAAAAAAGATAAGGTACAGCCGCGTCATACCTTCATTTGAGTGCGGCGATTCTGAAACCAGAACTTGACTTGTCTGGTCTCCAAGGAAAGCCTTTTGCTAAGCTCCAACCTTTGTTTCTCGTCAGGATGAGGACACTCCTTGAACAGACTGTGTGAAACACATGAAAAAAAAAAAAGAAATTGTTAATACTAAAACGAGTTGCTAAAATCATTGAAAGAGAGATGGAAAGAATAGTACGCTTCGAGTTCTTGAATTTGCTGTGGAGTGTGTCGGTGGTATCTTTTCTTCCTTGGAGGATTATCGGCGGCGTCTTGATCATCACCAGAAGCTCCATCCATATTATCACTACCAGATCTGCTCTCATGCTCCTCTTCTCTGCTTCTCCTACCACCGCCGCCGCTTGGCTCAAAGTTTTCAGCCATTCTTGTTATATCAACTTGACCATCTATGTTGGGCTGTTGCTGAACAAGAAATAAATCAAAAGCCAGCAGAAGTAATTAATACCCTAAACAAAAGAAAGAAAATTGAAAAAAAAAAAAGAAAAAGAAAAAGGAGATTAGGAGGAGGAACGTACAAGAGCGAGAGAGAGTCCAGGGGAGCTGAACATGGATTTGGTGAGAGAATGAGAGAGAAGACGTGGCTGAGCAATTGCACCCGCCGGCATGTTGCTACTGCTGTATGCTATATCTGCCACGATTCTTGCACCTCCACCTCCAGGACTACCGTTTTCAAGGAAACCCCCAAAACTCATGAACCTTTGGATTCAATGCCTTATTATTATTATTATTATTATTTTGTTCCTCTCCTTTGTATCTTGTTCTCCTATATAGCATATATTAGATTCTCCAAAAAAATACAAGCACTTTTCTCACACGCCACTCCCCAACAGATTTGGCCCTCCATTTCCCAGTAAGACCCGTTACAAATCAAGAAATAATAGTGAAACAGTATATTTAGAAGAAAAAAACAAAAACCGAAAACAGGAAAACAAAAGAAAAAGGTGGGGAGAGGTGGAGGAGACAGAAGGATAATTAATGCCCAAATGTCTCCAACCTCCTCTCTACTGAAAACCCTTATTCTTTTTAGTAGCGAGAAAGAAAGAGAAAGAAGGCAAGCGAAACTCCCTTTAACTCCTGCTTAGCACTTCGTTCTCTATCCCTCTCTCTCTACTGATCTCTGGGTGACTGTGTCTGTTTAGTTTATCACCCTATTGCCTAAAGAAAGAGGAAAGAAGAGCACTAAAACCATAGTGAACAGCGTTGAAGTGAATGGGGAAACCCAAGATGTAGAGGTTCACAGCAAAAGTGATATAACAAGTGCATGTTGAGACCAGCGGAAGGTTCAAAAGAGGGAGAAAAACGATGAAGATTTGCAGAGACAGGAGAAGAAAGGAAAAAGCTGGAGAGAGAGAGAGAGAAAGAGATAGAGAGAGACTATAAAAATAAAAATAAAAAAAAATGAATAAAAGGAGAGGAAGGGAAGAAAGAGGGCGTGAAGATAAAACGCAATGTGCGGTGGACTCTTCGAAGCCTCACAAATACATAGCTCCAAAAAGGATCGGTTGACTCTCCCTCTCTCAAAGTCTGTGATATTATATAACAAAAAAATGAAAATTGGCTTTTTTTGACCCTTTTTCTCGTCAGAAGAAGATGAAAAAGCACAACTAAAATGAAAACCTCAACTTCAATTCAAATCACCTTTCGCAGATCTGTTGCAGTCTTTCTCTCTCTCTTCCTGCAACACAGAACATAGTACTCATTATAGCTTCACCTCCTTTTGGATTTTTTTTTAAAATTATACAAATTTCTAATTTTTAATTCATACTTTGCATTTTAATGGATTAGAAAAATTAAAAATTAAAAAATAATTATAATTAATAAATTAATATTATTTATAATTTTCTGATAATATAAATTGCAATAAATATAGTTACAAATTTAGAATTATATATGAATTTGATTGTAAGATTGATTCATACTTTAAATATGTGATATTATTTTAAATGAAATTTTATTAAATTTAAATGAATAACATATAATAAAATAAATAAAAATTAAATACTGTATAATTAAAAGTAAACTTAATAAATAAGCATAAATTATATATATATATATATATATATATGAGTAAATTGCAATAGTAGAAGATTATTTATAGATTAATGCTTTAATTTTGCATGACACCATTTTAAGACAAAATCATTAAATTTGAATGAAATAATTTAGAATAAATTATTATATTATTATTTGTTTTATATATTCAAAATTTTGAATGATCAATAGAATTAATTTTAATTTTGACTTTTTATTTAAAATTTTCACTTTGTAAATTTTTATTCATGTTTAAAGGTCTTTAGAACTTTTTTAATTTTCTATTCAAAATATTAATTTTTAAATTTTTTATTTAAAATTTTTTTATATGACAAATGAGTTTAAAACTTTTTATTTAGAAATACTTTTTAATATGGTATTTTTAATAATTTAATGCAAAATAATAACACATAATTGTATTATATACAATTATTTAACAAATGATAAAAAATAATTTTAAAATAATTCTAAGAATAAATTAATAATATATGAATAAAATAATTTTTAATAATCTATTATACAATTATTTACCTCTGTTCACTCAAAATTTTAAACAATTGAACGAATTAATTTAAATTTTAACTTAAAGATTTGAATTTTTTAGATTTTTCTAAATTTTTGTTTAAAAGTTGCTTAAAATTTTTACTTTTTTATAATTTGTTGTATAATTTTTTTGGATATGATCTTGATTTTCTATTTAAAATTTTTATTTTTTATAATTTTTTAAGTTTCTACTTATAAGTTCTTTTATATAGCAAATGAGTTTTTAAATTTTTAGATTATAAATATTATTTGATATAATAATTTTATAAATATAATAATGTTATAACATAATATAAAATAATGATAGGTGATTTCTTTATTATTTGACAAATGGCAAGTGATAGTGTAAAACTAACTTTGAAATTGAAGTTAATAACATATATAGATTTTATCAATATATATAATTATTTATCACTTTAAAATTTTTTACTTTTGATAATATTATTATATATATAATTTAAAATTTTTACAACAACATTGCATTATAACAGTATCATAGAATTCACTATGTATTTTTTTTTTTTTGGAAGAAAGACACCATATGTTAACTTTGATAGTCTCTGATAAATTAATTATTGAAACTTTATCTTTTAAAAAAACTTTATAGTATTTGATATGTTTGACCAATAGCATGTTTACCATCACAAATCATAATTTTGAAAATAAATATTAAATTTTTAATGTACGAAACAAAATTGATTTTTTAAAATTGAATGAAACAAAAGATTTGCAAAGATCTATTGAATTATATCATCAATAAATTGAAAATGTTTCTTAACATACAAATATTATATTCTAACCAATTATTATTGAATATTTAGCAATAACAATCTTAAAACAAACTTTAATTTACAATTATGATTAATGGTGAATTTTATAGTGACGAATTTAATAATATTATTAAATAATATTAAAGGATAAATATGATATGTGATAATTATTTTTTATTTTATTGATTATAAAACACTAATTTGATAGTGAATTATAATTTTTATTTAGTATAATTATTAGTTATGATATTGTAAATGTAAAAGGTATTAATTTAATTGTACTTCTATCTAGCTAATTTGTGGTTCCTATATTTCAACCTCGTTTGAATAATTCTGTAAGTTCGTTTTTTTAAACTATGAATTTATTTTTTATATAAATTGTAAATTTATTTTTTGTAAACTGTAAGTTCATTTTTTTTGTAAATTATAAGTTTATTTTGATATAAACTGTAAATTTATTATCAGTAAACTGCAAATTCATTTTTTATAAACTGCAGTTTCATATGACAATAACTATAAATTAATTATCAGTAAATCGTAAATTTGTTTTTGTTTTTTGTAAAATGAAGGTTCGTTTTAGTATAAACTATGGATTATTTATTGGTAAATTATATATTCATTTTTAAAAAAATTGTAGGTTAATTTGGTATAAATTGTCTATAGATTCATTTTTTTATAATTAAATATTTTGATATTTCAATTTTTTTGTAATATTAAAATTAATAAATCTATAATTTATATCAATTTTTTATGAGATGATGATAATAATAATAATAATAATAATAATAATAATAATAATAATAATGTCAATATAATTAAAATTAAAAAAAGAGATGTATAAAAGTATAAATATGTATATTTAAAATAAAAAAAATGAAGTTCGTTAAAGAAAAGGAAATACAATAGTAACTACAGAAGAAATTTTCATATTTGTCGCGCCACACGCATTTTGAACCTCTAAACCACAAAACATTATTAACAAAAGTCTATAATATAATTTGCCGTTTTAAGATATAATCATGAAATTAGGCAATAATATGCGTTTTACATGCAATAATTTATTGTTTAAATTTATATTTAAAAACATTAATAAACTCAAATATTTATATATAATATGTGATTAGATAAATAATGTTTATTTAAAAATATAATATATACAATTTATTTTATAATTTTTAATGATTTTTATTTTCATTTATAATATATATTATAATCAGTTATGTGTGAAACAATTAATTTAAAAAATACTAAATTGTTATTTTAAATAAATAATTAAGTGATAAATAAAATTCACTTATTTAAAATTATAATTATAATTATATATATATATTTATTTATTTATTTATTGTAGCGAACTCACAAATCTCAAAATTAGTTGAAGTTAACTTTAATTGCAAATGAGCTATGTTCATTTCAAGAAGCTCATATAATAAATCAAAATATATTTTAAATATTAATAAAATTAAAATGTTTATTATAAAACACTTTATTTAAATAAATAGTATATGAGAACTAATTTTTTTAATTTTATTTTCTGATTGTCTATTATATATTTTTATTTGTATTTATTTCAAGTAAATAGTGTCATATGATGAATTGTTAAAGATCATATTTCCTTATATATTAACTAAATTAAATTTATAATAAGCAAACTTGTCTTAAATAAATTTGAACTTAAAAATCGATACATTTTTATGTTGAATAATTCCAAAATCATACTTAGTTATATATATTAATAAAAAGTTTTACCTTAAATAAATTTTATTATATATATATATATATATATATATATATGTATATATATATTGATTTGATAAGGCTCTAGTCAATAGACATCTAATGTAGATGCCTTATGTAGATTCTCCACAAAAGTTGAGGATTCAAACATAATTTTAGTATTAATGAGTCCTATTGGAAGAAAATTTAACTAACATATTGTAGTATATTGAAATCAATCACTCAATATATATATATATATATATTTCAAAGTAAGGTTTAAATCAGTGCTTGTCTATTTGACAAAAAACAAATGAGTGTTTGTCTTTATACTAATAATACAATATTTTATAATATATTTTTATTCTACTAATAACGACTAAGATAATAATTAAACATTCAATTTTCTAATTAACCAAAAAAAATATAGAAACTTTAATTTATAGATAGTTATTCACATAAAAATAATTTAAAAAATTTAATAATATAATAATTTCTTTAAATTCATAAAATAAATCAATATTTATTTTTTATGTAATAAGAAAAATTTCAAAAGATTAAAAAAGACCAATAAAAGAAAAATGTGAAACAATAAATTTTCTTATTTTTTATTAAAAAATATTTTTAATAAATTTTATTATACTAATTTAATTATTATTTTCATTGTATTATTTTATTTATTTGACACTATTTTTTATAAAATAGTAATATATTATAAAATAATAACAAATTATTATTTATATATTAATTTTAATTATTCAACTAGTTAGCAAATTATTTGATATATATATATGATGACAAAGTATCCTAGGTGAATGTGACATAATATTGCCCTTACCAATTATCATAAGGCAATAGTAAATTATTTCAACTGTGAATGCTGGGAAATGATTAAGAAATCTAGTGGGAACATGATTAAGAAATGATGATGAATTTGACTTTGTGAAGATTTCATGATTTAATCCATTCGACAACAATCCATAATACTATTTACGTTCCAATTAAATTTTTTTTTTTTTTAAGGAAGACGTAATTACTGTCTGCCATAGATATTATTTATTGAATATTATTGTTACTATTAAAGAAGCTTAATTAAGTAGCATATATTAATTACTATTTTAACTTTCTCCTTCTTTTGAATATTCTAACTTTATTGAGTTATTATGCAATCGTTTAATATTTCACATCACTAGCACAATATTGAGTATTTTATAATGAGATGTTCATATATACATTTAAACAACCATGAACAAATATTAAAGTTGAAATTTTTAAGAAAATCTTAGTCAATATATTTTTTTATTTTTTCCCGAATTTTCTAATCTTTATTTATTTTGAGTGAATTTCAACAAAAACACTGACGTATGATAGCCTTATAGTTTTATGATTTTTTTTAATTTTTCTTCATATTTCATATTAATAAACGTAAAATTATATTTATTTTTGTAATTTATATGATTTTGTTTATTTTTTTTAACTGATAAATGTTAAAAATCTTATACTATCAAAGCCAAAAGAAAGATGATTTTATCACTATCACTTGTTAAAATTCATGTTAGCATAGCATCCTCATTAACAGTTTCTTCTCGACAAGTTTGCAACTAGCAGTGTCTGTTTCTTCAATCCCAAATTGAGAAACAGATGAACAATTGTTTTTCAATATAACCAAGGATTATACTTAAAAAACAAAAAATTGCCCATTTCCCACTTAAGCAACAAAACCTTTCTTAAGATATGCTTTTAGTTTTTAAAAAATGCCTTCAGTTCCAGCTTACATTATAAGATTATTTTTATTTTTTAATACTTATGTATGTATATAAGGTGAATTCTACTGTAAAGACTTAATCTTGCCGTTCAATAATATGATCTATTTTAATGGTATATATATATATATATCACAATTTGTGTGAATTACACAGGAAGTTGGTTCTTATATAGACATACCCACAAATTGTCAAAACGTCATTTTCCCATAAAGACTTTTATCGAACTCCATTCCTGAGTTCATTATTTGTCTCCTAGGAAAAAAAATAAATTGTAAAATAATCTTATAGACAACTGGATGCTCGAAAATTTGATACGTGGAACTTAGATGAACCTTGAATGCCCGGATATACGGACAGTACCCATTATCTAACAATTGCTAGCCATCAAGGCTGAGAGTTTGCTGAAATTAATAATAATCTAACATAAATGTGTTGCAGTATTTATCCTCTACTTCCAGCATCTTTAACCAGTAGGAAATTATAAAACTGTCAACATTTATGGGAGAAAACTAATTTAGGACAATGGCGTAGCGACCTCCTAGCTGTAATGATACTGGCGACAATATAAGGTAAAATGTCTCAGAACCAAGGACTGTATCTCTGGCCTAGACTTTTATGTGAAGTTTATTATACTAGATGAAGGAATTTATGCATATCTCAAACAGCAACAAATAATTATTGCATTTGCCTTTTTGACAACCTGGTTTGTTGTGGGCATTATATCGTTTACTCAGTTTAGTCGCCATTAATATCATATCAATATACGTTATCATTTATAATAATATTTATAGTTTTTTTAATATTCTCCAAATTAATTAAAGTTAATTATCTGTAAGATAATCAGTATAAACTAATGACTACTGTTGACAAAATAGGAAGCGTTGGAGAGTGAAGACAATTAAAGTTAAAATGACAATATTTCATACATATATATATAATGTGGAGGTGTGACTTTTTGTACACAGTGGGCAAGGCAAAGCGATGTTTCAGAATTAGAGAAAATACAAAGAACATGCTAATCTGTCAAAAAATAAATAAATAAAGGAAAAAGGAAACGTTGCTGTTGTGGCTTGAAAATCCCAGCAAAAAACAAGGCGAAGTGTCGAGGTTTACGGTATGAAAGGGCATAATTAGGTTAACAAGAGTGAATGGGGGTGATAAATGAAGGGAAACGTTGCCCATATAGAGAGGCCCACAACCCACATGACCTTTCACTCTCATTCGGTTGTAATCTGAACAAGAACCCGTAATTCCTTTAATTTTGCTGTCCAAGAAAGCCAAAAGGGCATAATTAATTCCATAACTCCAGGTAGAGATAAAGCCATTTTCTTCTTATCATTATCTGCTGCTATTTCAACAGGTACTACATTAGACCCACAACCACCCTCTGCTTCTACTGTTGCATTTATGCCATTGGTTTGTTGCCAATTTTTCAAGCCCATCCTTCCATCCATCCATCTCTTCGGTTTGACATTAAAAAGCTCGACCGCTAGCCGCCTCTCTCTTCTTCTTTCTTTCTATAGATATGCATACTGTGGGGCATTCTACGAGCGTTACCTTCTTCTATATACGGTGACAATATTAATATTTTGACCAACTTCCTCTTTAGTTTTGGTCTGCGTTTCTAGCAATTTCAACCCCAGTCGGCACAGACCCACATCTTAAAATCGACGAGACAGGCTACGAATTAGTCCTCCGCAGCCCATATATGGCTATTTATGAGTGATGAGACTTTGAATTGAGCTGATACTGTTAGTTTTTTTTTTTTCTGGTATAATTTGAGTTCAAACTAAAATTATGTTTGTAATTTTATAATCTTAAAAATAACTTCAATAAATTTTTTAGTATAAAAAGATCAATTTGAAATTGGATTTAGAGAACAATATACAAATATTTTGTTCTGTCCTCAAAATAAAGATTTTATCCATGGAGTAGGGTCTTATGAAATATTGTGACAGGCTCTCAACTTGTTACAAAGTTTTTAAACTGAAAATACTGGTAAACTCTTTGAAACTCTCTCTACTTTCCTCTTGGAGGTCCCGGTCGCAGCTAAACTTGACAAGTATTCCTTCATTTACAAGTTGTATGAGAATACAAAATTCAATTTTCTCAATTAATATCATTATTTTTAATCATTATCTTATTAAAAGGTTCTTAGCATACTTTTTAACACAACATACAATAATTTAAATATAATGAATTTATCAACTCATGAGGACAGTAAGAAAGAATATGATACCTTTTAAAATTCAAATAAAAAGAATTTAACATTAAAATTTTAAAAAATTATATTCAAAATTAATAAATTGAAAATTAATTATAAATATTGATTTTTATGTTAACTAATGAAAAGTATTTTAGATATTTAAATATTCAACTAATAATAAAAAAATAAAAATGCACTATATTTTTAGATGAATCCAAAAAAAAAATAATATATCAAAATTGAACGAGGAAGTAATTTTTTATTTTTTTTTTAAATTTTCGCTTTAATTTATTTTCTTGCCATTGTACATATGTCACAAAAATTAATGTGATCATTAAACCAATGGTACAAGATTTAGGGCTGAGAAATTTTGCACAATAATGCTATTATTCCGATTATTGTTAGGTTTTTATTGTTTGATTTTTTTTCCCATTAGATGAGCCATTTTTCACTAAATTTCCCCAATTTATAAGCAAGATTCGAAAAAGAAAAGAAAAGAAACTGTTCTAATGCAAATGCAAGCGTTTATCATGAATAAATTTCCATATTTGAACTTGTGCAAATTATATCCTCATTAAATACTTAGTTGGAATGAATAAAGCCAAATCTGAAATGATAATTTTTTTAAATAAAATAAAGAACTAATCATAATCTTTATCATAATCCATTAAGAAATTGAAAGCAAATTATTGGAATAGAGGCGGACAGGACGCCTATGATATATGGGTAAGTTAATATGGTAATGGTAGGGCTGTGATATGAGGAATTATTAGGTGGGGCTTCAAGGCTAAATTGTTCAATAAATTATTTAATCAATGATAAAATCAAGTTATTATTTTAATATATAACAATATTTTAAAAATAATTTGACATTAAAATCATGTGTGAAATTCATACAATGAAAAGGCAAAAAAACAAAAAAAAAAAAGTAATAGTTATTTTTGTATGATATTCGTATCTAGTATATTATCACCCACTACTTGTCATTACTGTCGCAATCAGTACCTCTCCAACTGCCAAAATTTCTTTATTTCTCTACCATCACCAACAGTGATTAATAGAGTAGATCAATGGTTAGACTCTCCAGTAAATCTATTTTTATACCTTCACCACAACAACACTTATCTCCTCCTCCAGTGTTATCATCATCATCTTTAGTGAAAACTCTGGCCTTTCATACATTCTCGCTCTGTCTCTTCTTTCAGTTTCAAAAAATCAAGATCAATTTCACAATATGTCCTCTTCTATTCGGTACTCACAATAAACTATCTAAATTCAAAATTTAATTAAATAAACCACATAGAAATTTCAAGTATTTTACTTATAACTCAGACATGTAAATATAATTATCATCGTCAAAATGCACAAGAAAACAACTAATTACTTAAAACAGATTGGGCAATTAAAAATTTATGGGTCAATTAGCGTCAGGTACACAGCTCCAAATTTAATGGATCCCATAGCAGCAGATTCGATGATTTGAATTCTTCTTCTTTTTTCTCTTATTTGTCTCATAACTTGTGTGGTATAGTATTTAATTATTACACTATAAAAATTTTTAACTTAAAAATAACCTATGTAATTAATTATGTTAAAAATTTTAATTTGAATAAAATATGTTTATAAAACAAATTACAAGACATAACTCTTATAACTTGTTTAATTAATCGTATCATAATAGATATTAATATATTATGATACAAAAATATATATTTTACTTTGTAAACATATAAAAAATAAAAAAAAAATTAATTTTTAACTGAAATATTTATATATTAAGAAAAATAGAGAATGTGAATTAAAATCTAGAAGAAATATAAGGTTGGACTAAATATATTTTTTCAATGTATAAATACATTTGCTTAAATCGTATTTAAATGTTGATTTATTGATTTGATTATATAGCCATATTTAATTATTTTATGCGGGTTAATTCATTTAAATCTTTTTTTATTTACTATGTCATAAACAAAGTGATCCATTTATAATCTAAACTTAATTTATTTTGAACTCAAACTCATTTAACTACTTGTAATTTAATCAGAATGACAGAGAAAATTACCAATACTAATCTAATGCTTGAACAGAAACATCATCGGGATCGTGCCAGGAGGCTTGTTGAGGAATATCACAGTGAATTCGCAGTCTCTTCCACCGTCGGGTTTTTATATGCTCCTCAACCGTTTGAAAATCACGTCATCTCTCTCCCTCTCATCTATATTACACATTTAATTTCTTTTGAATAAACCTTAAAATAAGAAATAT
This sequence comes from Omphalea diandra, assembly GCA_949677035.1. Taxonomy (NCBI): domain Eukaryota; kingdom Viridiplantae; phylum Streptophyta; class Magnoliopsida; order Malpighiales; family Euphorbiaceae; genus Omphalea; species Omphalea diandra. The sequence continues at coordinate 24,789 of CATIWR010590841.1, forward strand.
ATCTTAAATATTTATACGAATTAGGTGGTATACTCTGGACTTGCATGTGAAAAGTGTGTAGCGAGTACACACACCAACGTGAAAATGGAGTAATAAGGTCAGCGTCGCTCTGCTTATAACACACGGGTTTTTGTTGCCTTCAAATGCAGTTGGTGTAAGTATGTCTACAGCGTGGAATTATTTACAGGGCTTTGGTAGAAATAAAGAGTCGTCAGTCACACCATCACTTGCTGCCATCGCATTTAATGACAGTTGAAGATTGCCACAAATTCAAAATTCAACTTTTTAGTATATAGTTTGGAGGAATCGGATATAATTGGCAGCCAATTAATTATGTCTCCTATTCTGCATGATAACAATGTACCCACTTCTGATAAATCAAATTACCATGACCCTATTGGTTGACCGACTGCCCAGCAAGATCATTATTGATGGAGAAGAGGCGGATAACACAAAAACAGAAATTGATTGAGGGAAATACTGATATTTAGAGAATTAATTGAATATTTTTATTGAAGTATGAAAAGATTATATGAGATACTGAAATTTTTTATACTGTAAACATAACAAATTCCTCTCGAATAAAGGTCAACTAGTAACAAAAAAATCCTAATAGAATAGAGTAAAACACATTTTTTATTGGACTTTCTTTACTGGCTTATCTAACAGAAAATAAGTTCATGACAATAAATAGCAAGTAGTAAGATGCACTAAGAATTTGCAAGACTTTCCTTTAGTGCGTGCTTACGATCAAGAACTCCAAGAGCATCTCTGAAACTCTCAAATTTATGCTTAGCTAAAGTCTTTGTGAATATATCTGCAATTTGATCAATAGTGTGAAGTCTTTTTTGCTCAATTTCTTCATTTAAAACTTTCTCACGAATAAAGTGATAGCGAACATCAATATGTTTTGTTCGCATGTGAAAAATTGGATTTGAACCAAGTTTGATGGCACTCTCGTTGTCACAATGGATTGGCACAACATAATCAACTTTAGAAAATATGTCTCCCATCAAACACTTAAACCATACGCACTCTTGTGCTGCCATTGTTGTCGCCATGTATTCAGCTTCAATATTGGACAAGGTAACAGTGGATTGCTTCTTACTGCACCAGGAAACAATAGTTGAACCCATGCTAAAAACAATATCCTGAAGTTGAACATCAATCACTTGCATCACCTGCCCAATCTGTATCAGTAAATCCTTTTAACAGGAAATCCTTATCCTTTTTGTACAGAAGACCATAAGCAAGAAAACCTTTTATATAATGTAGGATTCTCTTAGTAGCATCTAAATGAGGAGTTCTTGGACTTTGCATGAAATGAGAATGACACCAATAGAAAATGAAATTTCTGGTCTTGTGATAATTAAATAAATTAAACTACCAACAAGTTGTTGAAATCGTGTAGCATCTTTAAATAACTTCTCTTCCTCTTTCTTTAACTTGAGATGTGTCTTTATAGAAGTACCCATTTCTTTTGACTCCCCCATGCCAAAACGATCTAAGGGGGCCTTTGCATATCTTCTTGGAGATATAAAATAACATTGATCAGATTTCTCCACCTATAAGCCCATAAAACAACCAACTTTACCCAAGTTCTTCATTTCAAATCAAATTGATAAATCATTCCTCAACGAGAAATTTCAACTTCATTATCTCTGGTTATTATCATGTTGTCCACATATAATAAAATCATTAAGTGCATTTTTTATTCTGATTTTATAAACAAACTAGAATTTGAATAAAAAACTATAAATCCACAAAAGATGAATTATTGAGCAACATTACCATACCAAGCACGTGGCACTTGTTCGAGGCCATACAATGCCTTATTGTACCATCGAATAGGTTAAGTTGTTAGCTGTAACAATGACTCATTCTCCATTATGTTGATATAGCTATAAGAATAGTGAATCATTTTCGGTCACATGATGTGAGTAACCAGAATCAATGATCATTCATCTTTGACGTAGTTGACTGCAGTTTGATTTGGTGCTAATTTGCGAGCAATATTATCTCTTCCTTCAATCACCTGAATAGTGAAACATTGCTCCTAGTTGAGCTGGTCATCTTCTTCTTAAGCAATATTTGCTTTTGAGAGCTTCACACGACAATTTCTCTTAATATGCCCAAGTTTTACACACCTATAACACTTAAAAAGATTTTACTACCTCGTGGGCTATTTCCATTACCCTTCTTTTTATTCATGCTACCTTTTGAAAACTTTTCTTTTAAAAAAAGGACATCATCACATTCTAAATTGAAATTTTTAGCCATTTGCTTAGCTAAGGCCTCTTGGTTGGAGAGTAAGTTTTCTAATTATTCAATTGATGGTTGTTTTCTCCCATCCATGAATGGATGTAATAAAGGGCGTGTATTCCTTCTTCAAGCCACGAATGAGAAACCATTGTAGATGAGCATCACTAATCTTTTCATCCGGATCTAGCTCAGAGATTTCAGCACAAACATTTTTGCTGCGAAGGAAATATTCTAAGATTAACATACCTTCTTGCTTCAACATTGCCAACTCATTTTCCAAGAGTTGTAGTCTTGTGGTATTCTTCTTAGAGAATAGTCTCTCAAGAGTATCCCAAACTTCCTTTGGTGAACTAACATCACGAACATGGTCAATGAACTCCTTGCTTATTGATGTTCTCAGAGCAAATAATGCCTTTCCACATTTGATCTTCTATTTTCTTTGTGACTCAGCATTTTCAGGAGTGTCAACTGAAATTTCATCAACACTAGAAACCAATTCCCAAAGATCTTGACCTTGAAGAAAGGCCTGCATACACATTCTCCAGTACTTGTAGTTTGTGCCCACAAGTTCCTCCACACCATATTGTGTGTTAGAATTGCTTTAGAACTGCTTCCCCATTAATTTCCATTTCAAGTTTCAATCGTCTCCAATAATATGAACTTGATAGACAAGAAGAGTAAAAAAAAAAAAAAAAGAGCCTCAACTTGGATCTAATACCATAGCACAAAAACAAAAATTGATTGAGGGAAATAATGATATTTGGAGAATAAATTGAATATTTTTATTGAAGCATGAAAGGATTACGTGAGATAATGAAACTTTTTATACTAGAAATATAACAAACTCTTCTCAAATAAACATCAACTGGTAATAAAAAAAATCCTAACATTTTTATACTAGAAACATAACAAACTCTCCTAAAATAAACATCAACTAGTAATAAAAAAATCTTAACAGAATAGAGTAAAACGCTATTTTATTTGAGTCTCTCTACTGACTTATCCAACAAGATAGGAGCAGAAAAAATAACAAGTAGTAAGATGCACTAAGAATTTGTAAGAGTGGAGTCCAGTCCATACAATCAAATGAAGACTCGTATGGGTAATGGGCTTGTCTTTCAAAACTTAAGGGAGCCGCCCAAATACTAGGGGATTTTGATGTTTTCCCGGGAAGATTTCATCTGCTGTTCCCAGGATTGGGATATCCTTCCGTTTGATGGAGCTGGACGACAGCAAACTGCATTCCATGATTGCTGTGACAGATATTAACATAAAGGAGTCCAAGGATGTACTTCGCATACGGATATTGGATGTCTGCATTTGGCTAGAAGCTGATGAGATCAAGGATCTACAGGACAAGAAGTTCTTAGTCTGTGCATGCATAACCTCAATTTTTAGGAGCATTTTTGTGCTAGCTCGAGGTAAATAATTAACTATCTGCACCACTGCAAGTTATTATTTACGGTGACAGTGGTTCTATAGATTTTCATGACCGTTTTATATATTTTGACTTTTACCCTAACAGCATAATGAGTCATGATATTTTTTTTAAAAATTTCAATGAGTTTCGAGATTCACAATTAATAAAAGAATACTGATTTTTGTCTATTTATTGGTCTAATTAAACTCATTTTAGAGCCCAAAAACTAATTGTTTAAAAATAACAAACCAATAATTTTTAATTTGAATAATTTTAAGAATTGATTTTCTTTTTTATTTAGATTTGGACTTATTTTCTCCTTTGGAAGTGTATCTTATATAATGAAAATTATTACCATAATCAAACTAATATGAAGTATAAATATTATTCAAAGTATTAAATAATAATCTCTAAAAAAGTACTTAACAATTATAACATGTTAATTATCAAAATATATAATCTAAGATAATAAAAAAATTTAAAAATAAATCTTATTATTAAATTTAGTGTAATTTATATTTTGATTAGGATTCTGTTAAATACAATATATAAATTCTAATTTAATACATAAAAGTATATTTAAACTTATAAATGTTTATATATTGCATTAATTAAAAATATTATTATCTATATTTAGTTTTATAATTTTCTATATTAAAAAAAATTACTCTTTCATGTGAATGAAAAAATAAAAATAGAATTTGCAGATTCAGAAATCTAACTTCCCTGAAAACGTAACATCTTATGCAAATCAAATACCATAAATCAACATTCCTAAATCATTTTCCCTTAAATTTCCAACATTCCTAAATCAGTTAGTATTTTATTCTTCAACACTATACATTGCATCAATTATCCCTCCAAGCCATTTACCTGTTTTCTCATTCCATTGACACATGTTTCATTCCCTCAATAGGATCAGTTTTCCAGTAACGTGTAGCCTTAGTTTACGACATTAGTAATTTTATTTATTTATTTTTTCGATAAAAATCAAAACAGGAGTCAGACGAGCGACACACCGGTTGAAATGAATCATGAACCTAAATCAAATTGATGGTGATAAATATAATATCGTTGCTCCAGGTATACCTATTCTAAACATGAAAACTGCACGTCTTCCCATCTTTATATTTCCTAACAATTTTGATATGAATAAACTAGATGAAGAACAAGAAAGGGATCTGCACCCATTTTATGCATGCAGATTTCATATTGGCATCATATAAGAATTACAAGGGAGAAAATTGCTACATCACAAAAAACAAATTCGTCAGTGAGATGCTACGAAAGCTTCCAAAAGCTTTTCGTTGCAACCAGAATTTTCTCTGTCCCATGTGATTCAGGTTCTTTCTCATGAACACTAGCCATCCACCTTACAGCATGAGCAACGTGCACCACTTTGTCAATCACTTCAGGAGAATCACGAATCACAACAGTTCCTTCTGGACGCAATATGCGATCCATTTCCACAATCAAATCCACAAGGCTACACCTGCAGTAAAATTTGTGATCAATTTACTCGTGCGCTTCATCCATAACTTTTTAATCCAATGAGTGTTGACAAAGGATTTTCTAAGCTGACATACATGTCTAGGAGACACATATGGACAACTCTATCTGTATGGCTGAACAAAGCATTGACTACTTGCATGAAAATAACTATTAAACCTGGACATATAGGGTTAAAAAAAAAAAAGAAGCAGTTCACTGCTTCATTATTTCCCTAAATTTCTGCGGAATATAAAGGTTTCTTATTTGCTGCTTGAGTAAGAAAAGAATGGTTTTTACAGCAATTGAGAAAAGAAAATAAAAAAGAACCAAGGTTAGTTTCAGCAGAAATGATTGTAATCAGTTATCAAATATATTAAACTACACAAATAAAACTGAAAAACAAAACCTTCTAAAACTTAAATGAAATAGGCAACTTTTGCCACATAATTAAAACAAAGAGGAACAATAAAAATAATAATAAAATGAAGAAATTACAGAATGTAGATTTGCATCACCTGTTCTTGCTTGAACCTGGACCTTTTATCAGTAATTCAATGCCAGCTACGTGGATGAGATCATAAGTACGAGGATATGTCGAGAAAGGCTCACACCTATCACCAACAAATAGAATCTAATCAATAACATTTCCTATGAAGCCACCATAAGTAATTGGAATAAGATTAGGGCGTGTTAACTAATGTGGCCTAACCCCAAGGAAAAGTTCACATATACCAATAGTTTATGTAAGTAGACAATTAGGTCAGCTACTGAGTAGAGTAGGTAATAAATACTCACTTCAAACCAAAGTATACATAAGCTTCTGGAATGGATAAATTAACATGGACTGATTGACATGCTTGATAGGGTTAATAATTCCAGTTTAATCATTTAAAACCATACAAGGAAGATGCTGCATGCGCGGCCCATGAAACAACTCAGATAATAAAACTTTTTAATAGTCTGTTTGAGATAGTTGTTGGAGGTAGCCAATAGCTAATAGCGGATAGATATTAAATGTTTGACAATATATGTATAGTAGTTGTTATTAATTTATAAAATGACTAACAAGGATATATTGTTAATATTTTATATATTGAATTAAATAAATTAAAATAATATAATATAATGTAATATATTTCTCATATATGCTCATAAAGTATAGTTTTAAAACTTGAAATAATATAATTATTAATTGATATTTATGAAATGAAATCTTAATAATCATTTCTTGCAAAAGTTAATTATTATATATGTCAATATATTTAGCAATTAAAATATCCTATATATCATTTTTTATTAAATTTATATATAATAATTTAAAATAATTATTTTTTTATATAAAAATAATTAAAAGATTATAATTCATAGTTGATAATTGAATAATAAAACTTTAAGAATAATAATGAAGTAAGAATAATTTTTACTTTATTTTAGTTATTACTGCAGTGGTTTAGAAAAAAACTCCAAAAAGGAGCTCATGAAAATTGTAACTGAATGAAGTTGTGTCCATTATCAGTTGTTTTACATGATTTACCAAGCACGTATTTATTAGTTGTTGGATGAAAAACCTCTATCAACTATACTCAACACCTTTAAACACCTGATGCAGTAAAGAGTGCAACAACCTCCTTTTGGAAAAGCATTATACATACTTGAACAATTTGCATATTGTGCACACATGATCTTAATAATAAGAACATATAAACTACTGTTCAATGCTTTTTGAATTCGAAGGCAAGACCAACTCACCAATCATGATACACTCCAATAAGGCCTCGGTCATAAATTACACCCAGAGTTGACAGCTTGCCAGCAGGAACAACATTCATCACCCATACAGGGTCTGATGCAAGTGCCACTGCAAAACCACCAAAAAATGCATTCATGTCCATGACATTGCGTATGGCTTGAGTTCCTAGCCTCACATTCAATGAGTTCTTATAGTACGCCACCCTCCTCGCCCAACGACGCGTGTCAGCCTCAAACAAATCAATCCCATTTTTCACGAGCATGGCCCGTGAAGGAGCTTTTGTTGCCCTATCTGGCCACTTAGGAATCGTCCCAATAGCAAATTCCCCCTTGACAGAAGATGTCCTGCTCACACATTTTTTTAATTTGAAGTACCTGCCAGAATAGGTCTTACTTTTGGAATTCATTCAGGATTCTTGAAAATAAGTTACACCTCAAACATTATAAAGGATTGTTCAACAAATATGCATATAAAGTCAGTCTATTATAATAACACTATATCATCATCCAAGTTCTATAAATCCTTCCACATAAACTTCAAAAATTGAAGATGCATTGTTACAGTGTTACCAGGCATAACTTGGATCATCTGATTCATCACACAGTTGAAGCCCAAACTCATTTTGGTTGGGCAGGCATGAATCACCATCAGGCTTTTTCCAGATAACAGTGTTTACATCCACTGCAATGAGCTCGTAACATAATGCTCTTGCCACACCCTGGAGGTCTGCCCATTCCTTGTCTTGTTTAGCCCACTGTACAGGAGGACCAGAGATGACTAGATATCCTCCAGGGCGAAGCAATCGATCCACTTCCATGAAATAAGTTGCATCTGAAAAAAGAGAGATCTTGGTAAGAGCAAATAGCAGGAGTAGCCAAAAAAAAAAAAAAGGATAGAAAGCTATCAGAAGGAGAACTAACTATAGGCTGTAAAAGGGATCAAGCACCGAGAGCAGTGCACCAAGTCAAATGAGAAACCAGAAAATGGGAGTCTATGCGTGCCAAGCATGGCAACAAATGCTGGAATTCCTCTTTCGAGTGCAAACTGTATCTGTGCTTTGTGCGAATCTCTAGGAGCAAATGAAAGGGTTAAAATCCCTTCCTTGAGCATGTATCCTCCAAAACTAGCAACCTGCAAAAGAATCAGCTTGCATAAATTTCGTCGGCGCCACTACATTCAAGAGCCAATAAAGAAGCAAAATTTCTACCCCACATCCCATGTCAAGGGCAGTCCTCAAAACTCCACCAGATATGGGGATATACTGTCCAAGTTTCTCGATGTAAGGTATAGCTCCTTCAGGAAACATAGTACCACCACCGGGGAAAACAAAGTATTCACCCTCCTCTTTCATCCATCCCTGGTGGCCTTTCCGGTCTGCAATTTTGTTGTGTGGCATGTTGGCGTGCCATATCTGCATATAATGAGTAAATAACAACTCAATTCAAAATTCCCAAGCTTGATCTCACAAATAGGTACTAAACTAATAAATTCAAAAGAGATCCTTTTTTCCTCAATAACTAAACAGAAAAGGCAGATATTATAGAATGTTATATACCTTATGCAAACTCTGGGGCCACTGCACAGGCATTTTGTATCCAATAGGGGGCGGGATCAAGCATAGAGGGGTGTCATCAGGAATTGGGCAGTGACGCTCTCGATAGAAATTCATTTCTCTGCTGAGCTGGCTATTTCGCCTCGGATCCTCACAGGGCATGTGATCCACAGCGTCAGCTGGGCAGGACTCGATAGGCTGAGGATGACGGCCGACCTCAATGAGGTCGACATGCCGGTGGCGCTGGCGCGGATCGGAGGTGGAGAGGAGGAGAGACTGACGGCCAGAAGCAGCAAGTGAGTCGCCAAGAGGAGTGAAAACTAGGAGGAAAAATAGGAAGACTAGCGTGAAGAATGCAGCGGAAACGAGGTCGAGCAGCTTCCATTGCCTAGGGTTTCGCTTGGATGCGGGCAGATTTAGGTGTCCCATTGCGGATGTGATTGATTATATTATCATCTGAAAATCAATCAAAGCATTAGTTCTTCTCTTCTGTTTTTGTAAAAGTGAATTAATGAAGGTTATCGGATTATTTTGAAGGTTATCGGATTGAATTTGAGTTGAAGATCAGACCTGGGTCTCTCCCTCGCTTTCTTCAGTTGAAGTGTACCTGTAAATGATGATGTCAGGCAAAGAACATGGAAGTGGAGAACTATAGGTACTTGGCGGTGTTGGATCTGAGGATGAATGTACGCCAAAGTGACGGACAGTTGTCACGAGCTTTGGAGTCCGAAGCTCCCCCACTGTCTTGAGTGCCATCGTGGGGGTAACCAATGGCTTTGAACCTTTTGTCATATGTCGAATAACAAAACTTCGATATTAATGCCATATTTTTATATAAATAAAATAATATATTAATTATATAATTTTATATTTTAAGTTAAATATATCATATATATGATATGTTTAACTTTAATTATAAAAATTATAAAATAAATTAGTATAAAATAATATTTTGAGTTACATATATTTTGAGTTAATATATGTATTATGTTATATTAATTAATATTCAATTTATTTAAATAACACTTGATTATAAATTTAAATTTGATTTTATAAATTTTAAGGTAATAAATAACTAATAATAATTATTATTTCATATAAATATTGATTGATGAGTCGCTATCATAATTGTAATTAATAATCTAAATTGAAACAATAATAAATATTCTCTCTATTTCAAAATAATTGATAAAATTTATATTTTAAGCATCCTAAAATGGCTTACAATTTTTTTGTTGATATTTAATTAAATAATTATTTAATATTCTTTTATTAATTAACATTTATTTTCACGCTATTAATAAATTATTAATTATATTGTTTACTTTAAATTTGTATTTTGAATGCAAAATAAAAAAAAATTATATTTTTCAACAATTTTTTTTAAAGTTTCAATAATCATTTTACTTCTAATATTTAAATATTATTATCAACTTTGTAGTTTCAATAATAACTACACTTTATTAATATTGATAAAATAAAAAATAAAAGTATTTTAATAAAAAATGATTAAAATATATAAAATAATTATAATTAACTAATTTTTTTAATTTTATAAAAATAAAATTTTAGTAATCATTTTGAGATAAAAGAGAGTGCTATGGAAATAAACTTTGGAAAATCAAATAAGTCCATCATAATTGAAGCCGAATATAAAATTAAAATTAATTAGGTCAAACTTGCTTAAAGAGTCTCATAATGATCAGTATCAAAATTATCCATATACAAATGTAATTGTACTTTATTTAAAGGTAAAAATTCCAATGTCACGTTCAACACAATTAACTTTTATATATATATATATATATAAACCTATCCTTCTTTTTCTTTTTTCCTAATTAACCTATTTCTCGCTCTTATTGTGTTCTTGTTCTATAAGAAAACTTATAGTGATATAACAAAATAGATTAGCTAAGATATCTGGCAACTTAATTAAGATTCTATATAAAAATTACTCAAAAATATGTTGATTAACTCAATAAATTTTAGTTTGAACTCTTAACTAGATCAACAAGTGGAATTTAAATAATAATAAATTTAAGAAACTCATTAGTCATCTGAATCTTTCTAAAAAATAATATTGGCTCAACTTGAATAAAATTTTAAATTTTAAAATTGAGTTACACTTTTACTGTCAATTGCATGGATGTTATGAAGCATACACATTCTCCCTTACCTTAAAAAATATATATATATATCCACAGCTAGATTTATCTTTCCCCACAAATCATATGAGACGAAGCAATTAGAAAATATACCAATAAAATTAAAGTATTTAAATAATTTTTATATGTATCAAACTCTTTATTATAAATTGTACAAGTAGTCAATCAATTCGGTTTGTTGAGTTCAATTTTTTTCAAAATTAAATAAAACAAATTTTATATTTTAAAATTGAATCGAATTAAAAAATTTTCAAAAATTGAATATATATACTTATAAATCAAATCAAACTAAATTCATAAAATTTTGGTTTGATTTAGTTCAATTTAATAAAATTATCTATTTTTTAAATTGATTATTAAATTTTGATTAATAATTTTTATATAAAAAATCAAATTGAAATTGAAAATCAATTTTTTAAAAATTAAAACTGAACTAAATTGATTTGTATTAAAAAAACTGAATCGAACTGATTAAATAATATCGATTCAGTCGATTTATTTTATTTGATTCGATTTTTGGTCACCTCTAATTAAAAAGACTTGTCTTTAAAATAAGAGTTCATTGTCTACATTCTTTAAATATCAAATAAATAGTAAATTTGGCTATTTATATTTAAAGAGTAAAATTTCATTATATATTCTTATTAGCAATTAATACATTATAATTTTTCATTTATTTTATTAATTGATATTTTAATCATTTATTTTCTATTGACAAATTAAAAAAAAAGGAAAAGATAAAAATCCTTAATGTTTATGAAAACAAATAAAATATAAATATAAATATAAAGACTCTATTAAACTTAGTAAAATTTTCTACTTTTTATATTTTAAATATTAATCAAAACATCCTTCATTATATAAATAATACTCTTTAAAATAAATAATACCCATGGGAAGTGCTCTCTTATACTCCCTCACCAAGGTTATCTCTTCTTAACACTATAACAATTCATTTGGTTTGGGGATTCATAATCCTTTAGATTACTTTTAATCGTATGCTTATTAAACCATAAGATTGTTTTCATTAAACATTGTTTGGTGTAACCTTTTTAATCCACAGTATTAGTCAATCATATTTATATAATCCTATGTTTGGTAGGAGAGTTTAACCAAAGAAATAAAATTATTAAAATAATCAATACCTAAACACACTTTACCCTATATACAAAAATTAAGTTTTTTAAAATTTTTTTATTTCAACAAATTTTCTCATCTTTTTCATATAGTTTGCACTTTAGTGTGAATCACTATCTTTGCTCTCATGTATCATTTAATTTTTATAATATTAGCTTTTTGTATATTAATTTTTATCATATGATTTATTATTATCACTATTTTGGCTCTCATGCATTATTTTTATAATATGATTTATTATCACGTGATTTATTAACATAATTATTATCATATAATTTATTAATTAATTTTTATAACATTATTTTTTGATATGTTAATTATTATCATATTTATTTTTTCGTATGTTAATGTTAATTATTATCATATAATTTATTTTTTTTTGTAGATGAACGACAATATAAGTACATGCAGTTAAAAAATAAATTATAAATTTTAGATCATTTTCAAGAAATAAAGTAAAAGATTAAGGTTATTTTAAAAATTAAAATTTAAGAACCATAGGATTAATAATCCCATTAGAGATGGATTAGTAAAAGCATGGGAGCTAAATTTTACCTAAGACAATTCTCATGGATTAGCTGTTTTAGAATTATTAAACTAAATATGTATCATACGTACCAAATGTAGTGTTATTTCCTAATCCTGTGACTTAATTAAACAATCGCCAAACGGGCAGTTAATTCTTGTTACAAAGCATGGGTACTTTCCTAATTGCCATGATGTTTGCTTTCATAAATTATTCTCTCCAGTGAAGTCACATCTTCAGGTTTGCCTCGAAGTCTGTTGGCTTGGCAGCTGGGGCACAATGCCCAGCACGCCAAATTATGAGAAATTAATCAACATGGCTTGAAGGGGCTGAATACATTAAAAATATATATATATATACTTTAAATAACACACACACACATTCAATAGAAATTTGCAGATTACAAGAAAAAGTTCTATTAGCATTCTATATCAGGCAATCCATCTCCAACACCACAAAACCGATCACCGCCATCCACTACAGGCAACCACCACCAACTCCAACCATTCCTATACCACTACTCCCCTGTTAAGTCCATGGTAAACCCAAGTAACACAGAGACCATGACCTCCATGACAAGAAGATAACCTCAGTGAACCACAAGTAACAACTACAGAAAGGACCATTGCTACCACAACTATATCTGTTATAGATGTAGGGTTGTTCAGCATATAAACACCGTCACTCCATTCTTCCAACAATTCTATTTTGCACCCCTCCATTCAAAAGTATTGTAAGGGAACCAAGATAGAAACTATAAGCCACTGATAGATCCGCAAGGGAACTTGGGGTTGATGTCCAAGGCAAATCGCAATTCCCATGTTCGATTGGCAGTCATATACACATAAACAAGATAAAAGCAAATAATTATACAATAAATAACGCAAGAAGAAAAATTAGTAACTGCAACTTCCAGAGTATATACAGAATAACTGCCACAAATAACTGCTATTGTTGCATATCCATGCAATCTACTACCGTGGACAGCTCAGGAAATTTAAACAATAAATGTTGGTCATGCTTCATCATTCCACTGAATTACAAATTCTTCAAAACACCCTAAGATGTGAATCACAAGATCTACCATCTTGGATGGCTCAAGAAACTTAAACCAAATAAATGCTGGCCATGCTTCTTTATCCCAAGCACTCACCTCAAATTCAAAGTTTCCTAGAAGCCCTAACATTGTATTCATGCTTGATAAGATTTGCCCTCAGCAGCATTGCTCGAACATCACGATCAAATTCATTGCCAGTTTGTAGAGCACGCTGAAAAGTGGCATTCCTTTGATCTGCATGTCGTGCATAAAGAATTTTGTTGTGTGAATCAATCCGTGCCTGCAGATGCATGATACTTTGGTAAATAAAGTGAAGGTAACAGTAACAGGATTGAGAACACTATTATCAACATATCTACACAGATCAAAACAATCCCTCATTATAAGATTCAAAAAAGCCCAGCAACCAAATATATTGGAATCACTTTGTTGTGTTCAAAATTAAAAGTTTCTATATTTTTCATGATACATATTACCAGTTTATTTATCCAGAAAGTAGATAAAAGAGCAGTGGAAGCAAAACCTGTATTTGATTGTCAGTAATCAAGGCTTCAAGTTCTTTCTCTAACCCTGCAACGCTTGTTTTGAAAGCATTTGCCATCATGTGAAGATCAACGGACACAAATGGGTGTGTATATTGAATTAGGGCTTTGTTACGAATTTGATCATATAATGTCTCAACATGATCATGCAAGTGGATGTCAAGCAGCAGGTTTGCTTTGAGATTTCCCAGGTAATCTAGGCATGAAGCATAATGGCTGTAACAGAAAACAATGAGAGGAGAAACTTCATAAATCAGCACTTAGAGTTGCCTAGAAGATTATGGTTAATAGAATTTGGAAGAAAAAAGTTAGATAATAAAAGAAAAGAAAAGAAAACAGAAAAAGCACTCGACATATAAGAGCCAAACTAATGAATATCCACAAAAAAAGACAGCTGATCTTGAAGGCAGTCTTAAACATCCAACAAGGAATAATTAACATCATTCTCATCTGATTTTCCTTTCCTATCCCATCATCCAAACCTGATTCCCAATACTCGTTCCAGATTGGAATGTTTGAACTTGGCGATAATCAACGCATTACTTGTATTTTTCTTGAGAAACTCCAGACAAATTTTCCAAAATTCAGCAGCACATATCTTCTCAATTCTGAGTTCTAACCCAATATAAAATTTTTACACCTCAACTCATCATTGGTTCCAACCTTGTTGGTGATAACAAGATGCCCTTTTACCATCTTGCTACTACATGTCTCAAGATCAATCCTGAGATCAATTAAGAAAGATATCACTTATACCATAATGATTTTACCTAGAGTAGAAATCATGAATAAGCTCTCTCACTTCAGGTACCAACTCCAAGAAATTGCGGAAGTTGACATTGTCTATAACTTTGTTCTGCCGATTAAAAATATTAAATTAGAAGATATGCGTTAATTTTCCATTAGAGGTCATAGACATAGTGAGTGTGATTTACCTTCAGCTCTGTCCTCTCAAAACTTGCAAGTGCACAAAGTCCTCCATATGTTGCAACATCTTGAGGTGCAATGACCTCAGTGTAAGAATTTCCCAATTCAGGAGCCACTTCCAGGAACTGTACACATAACAATGATGATATAGGTTAGAACAGAAGATCTTACGCAATCAATGATGATATAGGTTAGAACAGAAGATCTTACGCCACAAATAACGTAATCATAAATTTGAAAGTAACAAGTAGACATTAAAAAAATGTCAACATGAAAGCCTTAAGCTTGAAAACACAATGCTTTTGTTATTTTTCAAATGTTACAAGACTGCACAACTATCGTTGGCCAAACAGATGCCCAGACTGTCAGACACAAAACCAAGGGTGAAACAATAAATAGGACAATATTGTCATGAGACACACGAGATTTTCAGCCTTCTTGACTGATGTTTTATGTCTCAGACCCAATAGGAAATACAACAAAACTAAAAGATCCTATCATTAGATTTTTTTTATCTGTTTAGGATATCAAGCAACTTTCTAATAATCAAGTCCAAAATTAGCAGTCTATTTAATATAAGAAAGAGTAACTAATTCTGGGGAAAGAGGTGGCTAATATGATAGTTGAAAAATGCCTTACAGCACGCATTTCAGCACTGTAGTCATCTATATTTTGTAAGAAATTCATAATTGTGGTAGCTTATTAATTATTACATACGTGTATACACTAATTTAGCATGAAATAACGGTTCAAAACAAACAGCACACATAGTGAATAACTGGAGGTGCATGAGTTGACAAACCTTCCGAGCAGCAAGCTTGTATTTTTTGGCCTCCAAATGAGATAACCCAGCAGCACATCGTAGTTTTGCAACTGTAACAGGGTCAAGGGCTTCAGGTGTTTGCTCAGCTTTGCTAACATAGCTAGTGACATGAGTAAATTGACCCATCTCAATGCTGACAAGAATCGCACTCATACACATATGAATAATGTGCTTTGACGTAGTGCAATAATCACGAGTCCGCACATAACTTCTAAAAGCATCCCCAAGAGCACCATGAGCATAATAGAAATCTCCAAAATCATTGTATCCCATTCTTATGCTTTCTTTGATCAAATTTGTCTGCATAAAAGGCAAATGAACATAAAATTTGTGACCAAACCAGAGACAGGCATGAGGGAACAAAAAGGACAAATTTATGAGACAAACCGATCTTGAGCCCCAATCTGGGAAAATATCAACCAACAAGCAAATTATGGATGTGAATCATACAAAGATATAACACACTTTACTTTGGTAACTAATAGCACCTAACAAGGGCATTTAACAGATGAAGTAACAAAGAACATGGAAAAAATGCAACATATCTTATGTCATAGCAGAATATATGAAACCTATGAAGCTCGAATAGGGATCTCAATAACAATGGGAGATTGACTTGAACAACGAAAAAGAAAAATTCTTGAGAAAACAGCAGTATTACCGCCACACACTCTCCATTCTTAACCATATAAACTTTAAGAATATAAACAAATCACAACATACTGAAACAGTCAATGTCAATATAGCTCTTCAAATTTATCATAGCACAATAAATTCTAATCAAATTATTTTCAACAACTCCAAAACTACCACGCTACAGCTATAAAATAGGATTAGGACTCAAAATCACTCATGCCGAATTGTAAATATAATAGTTAGGGTTTTACCCTATAGGCATTGAGTTCGTTCTCGAGCCTCTCCTTCCGCTGCTCGGCTCGGCGATCCACCGTCTCGCACCATGCGGTATCCATGGCATAATTGGGCCCAAGCCTACCATCAATTTTCTGTACCACTTCACGAAACAGCTGCGTATTCTCGCTCTTCTTGATCTCGTCATAGGCCGTTCTTAGCGCCTCTAACTGCATCGCCGGGTTGTTGCAGTGGTCAGCTATGAACAGGAGGCGCGTGATTTTGGTCCTCCCGCTGTACAGTCCTGAGTATGCTTCGATGTCCAGCTGCTCGCTGCTCATAATCGGCCTGTCTCGGCTTGTACCGTCACCACCATTTGCATTAATCTCGTCGTCTGCATCCATCGCTAAGACCGGGAATTCGGGATGGGCTTAGACCTTGTTTTGAGTATTAGTAGTCTCTGTCTTCCGATTAATTAATCTCACGGAGGTTGCAAATTAAGCTTGAACCATGGCAACACCGACGTCGTTTTGTAGTTATATATTATATTTTATCTTAATTTTAAATATTTTAAAAATTAAATAACACTAAATTAAAATCTAAACATCTTTGTCCATTATTTTAGTTATTTTAAATAATAAAAAAATTTTAAAAATTAAACTAATAATTGATTTTATAAAAAATAAATATTATCCATCTAATTAAAATTTATAATTTAAAGTTATTAGTATTAATTTAAAAAATTTTATATCCTTTTATGTTGAAAAATTTTTGATAATTAGCCACTTTTATATAAAATGGTATAAATAAACATTTTTATAAATTATTTCAATTATTTTAAATAATCACAAATTAGATAGAAGAAGAGAGAAAAAAAATATTTACAAATAAATATAATTAAATTTTAAATTAAATGATAAAAAAATGGTAGAGATCATTCAAATTAATTATTTATTTTAAAAAGACATTGATTTTCGCTATACTCAATCTTTTTAAAATTGGACCAGTTAACGAGTCGGTTAGCTAATTGGTTTACGGATTGATTGATTCGATTTGTCCAATTTAATTAGTTTAATAATAAATAAAATTTAAAAATATTATTAAAATAATTTTAAAATTAGAAAATATTAAAAATATATACAGTATATTTATAATACTTAAAAATATGAAAATTACCATGAAAACCAAATTGGATTTAATCGAGACAGTTACCAATATGGTTTTCAAGTTTAACGATTCAATCAATTAATTTGATACAGTTTTCAAAACACTGCTCTTACCAACCCCTTTCTCCCATGTGATGGTCTTGTTAGACCATGTAATTCCATTGTACAAAATTGTTGGTGATTTTATCACCACTTGGCTCATCAAAATTAGTGATTATTATAATTAACATTGGGTTTTGATGTAAATAATATAAGTTTTATTTTTTAGACGTATGTAAATTAGTAGTTGTATTGTTTTTTTACTCAAATTGTGAAAGAATCTGTGTTTTTTATATATTAATATAATAATACATTTTAAATAATTTAATATTTATTTTAATTGAATTAATTAATCAAAGTTAATATTATTATTTTATAAAATTATTATTAAATAAATAAAAAATTATAATTATAATTAAGTTAGTATAATACAGGATTGTAGTAATCAATTAACTAATTAAATTTTTATTTTATTTAAAATTTTTTTGAACTTATATTATATTATCTTAATATTTTAAAAATAAATTAGCGTTAACTTAAAGATATAAACATCATTTGATTGAAGTCACTTTCAAAATTAAAAATATTATCCATTCAATTAAATTAATATATAATTTAAGTTTAATACTGTCAATTTAAAAAGTTATACGCATTTTTATATCCAAAATTTTTTTTTTATAATTAACCACTTTTATATATTTTTAAATTTTAGATCTATGTAAATCACTAGTTGTATTGCCTCTTTGCTTCAATTGTGAAATCATTAATGTGTCTTTTATATATTAATAATACAATAAATTTTAAAAAATTTAATATTTATTTTAATTAAATTAATTAATCAAAATTAATATATAAATAATAATTAAAAAGTTATTGTTTTATAAAATTATTATTAAGTAAATAAAATAATACAAATTATACTTATAATTAAAGTTAGTATAATAAAGGATTGCAATAATCAATTAACAAATTAATTAATTTATTTTATTCAAAAATTTTTGAACTTATATTATATTTATCTTAATATTTTAAATGTTTTAAAAAATAATGAAATCAATTTAAAAATTAAAAACAATATCAATTCACTTAAAATTTATATATTAATTTAAGGTTATTATTGTCAATTTAAAAAGTTATGTACACTTTTGAGTTCAAAAAAGTTTTTCCTAGTTAACCACTTTAGTATGTTTTTAGATAGCCACTTTTATATATTTTTAGATTTTAGATATATGTAAATTAGTAGTTGCATTGTCTTTTTGTTCAAATTGTGAAATAATCTATGTGTCTTTTATATATTAATATAATAATAAATTTTAAATAATTTAATATTTATTTTAATTAAATTAATTAATCAAAATTAATATATAAATAATAATTAAAAGTATTATTTTATAATATATTATCATTTTATAAAATTATGATTAAATAAATAAAAATAATAAAATTATAATTGTAATTAAGTTAGTATAATAAAGGATTGTGGTAATCAATTAACTAATTAAAATTTTTACTTTATTTAAAAAATTTGTAAACTTATATATATTTATCTTTATATTTTAAATATTTAAAAAATAAATTTATATTAACTTAAAAATATAAACATCATTTGGTTGAAGTCACTTTTAAAATTAAAAACGTTATTCATTCAATTAAAATTTATATATAATTTAAGATTATTATAATCAATTTAAAAAGTTATATACACTTTTTAAGTACAAAAATATTTTCCCGACTAGCCACTTTAGCATTTAACTTTTTTTTATTTTTTTTTTTTAAGAAACAGATGCCTTACTCAACCGGAGGACGAAATAGAAATAGCATCCTTAACAACCAAAGGAAGGATAGCAGTGGGTACATCATTAACCCAGACCTGCTCTTGCCCCACCTCAACAAAGAATTTAGCTAACGAATGAGCTGCTCCATTCGCAACTCTCTTAACAAACAAAAAGGTCGAAATATCTAACTGATTAGCAAGGCTACGAACGTCATCAACAATAACCTCCAGGCACACATTGTTGCATGCTTCCACCAACAGACTATCAATTAGAACTTTGCAATCTCATTCCACCATACACCCACGCAACTCCGTTTTAGCTATAACTTCTGGGGCCCATCTCAACGCTAGTCCTTCTGCCATCACTGTTTTATCACCACCATGGAGTGTTTTTGCCCCAGAAACCAACACCACCCCACTCTCACCTCTAACCACAAAACCGAAGCCCATAAATCCTTCCTTTGACAACGATGCGTCCGAGTTCAACTTAACCCTACCAACAGGAGGTCTCATCCATCCCACAACCACCTCATCAGACCTCGCCTGCTGATTCACGCCCCGGTACTCACCTAGCAATTCAGTGGCCTGTTGAATAACTACCCTTTCATCCCAAGCTCCCCCCGCTAGACAACACTTGTTCCTAGTATTCCAGCAAGCCCAAGTTAGCATACAAAACAATTCCACATATTTAGCTGGGTGTTGTTCC
This sequence comes from Omphalea diandra, assembly GCA_949677035.1. Taxonomy (NCBI): domain Eukaryota; kingdom Viridiplantae; phylum Streptophyta; class Magnoliopsida; order Malpighiales; family Euphorbiaceae; genus Omphalea; species Omphalea diandra. The sequence continues at coordinate 44,975 of CATIWR010590841.1, forward strand.
AGGAACATACCCAAAACCACTAACTTTGACATCTCAAGACGCAATGGGCTAATATACCACAAGCGGTTCACAATTTCACGTGTTAGAAATAAGTGCTCAACCGTGTCATAATCTCTGCCACAAAGCTGACAGATGGGATCAACCTCACACCTTCTACGAATTAAGTTCTCTTTCGTAGAGAGTGAGTCTGAACACACTCGCCAGATTAAATGTCGCACCTTAGGTGGGAGATTCAAGTGCCAAATCCTTCTCCACACAGGGTCAACTCTGCTAGAACTTTAGCATAAACTCTTCTCCAAATACTTTAGCATAAACATCACTTTCAAAAATTAAAAACATTATCTGTGTAATTAAAATTTATATATAATTTAAGGTTATTATTTTTAAGTTAAAAAATTATATACACTTTTAAGTGTAAAAAAGTTTTCCCAATATATAAATATATATAACTTAAACTTTTTTTTTAAATTAACAAGTAGCATATCTACATATTTAACATGTGTCATGTATTTAATACATAATTTTTTAAAAGAAACATGTGAATATATACACTTGAGTAACTATTTTTCATTTTAATGATTGTTTATTGAAAAGTTATTAATAATTAATTTATGATAATTTTTTAATCATCCTTTATAACTATGCCTTAATAATTTTCTTTAATACCTAAAAATGACAATTAGTTATTTATTTATTTATTGTTTGAACAAATATAAATCCATTTGATGATAACTTCAATTTAATGATTACTTTAATGAAAATTATTATTAATTATTTTTTGTAATAAATCCTTAATCTTTGTTAGTTATTATTTTATAATTACATCTTAATGATTTCTTTAATATTCAAATAATAATTTTTAATAATTATTATTTTTAAAATGTAATGTATTTATTAATAATTCTTTAACATTTCATGCAAAAATAATTCATATAATTTTATAAGACCATTAAAGGAATATAGTATGACATATATTTCACTTATGATCTTTTTAAACAAGTGAGGAGAAGTACACATGAAGTAACTATTTTCATGTTAATGAAAATTTGTTATTATTTGTTTTATGATAAAATTTCAATCTCTCATTATTACTTTTTTAAATCACAATCTAATGACTTTTAATATTTAAATGATATCTCGGTGAATAATATTTTTTTGTTAAATATAACATCTTTTCTATGATAATTATTTAACACCTAATATGAAAATAATTCACAAATAATGTTTTTTATAAAAAAAAATATAGCATCTATTTGATAATAATTCTTTAACAGTTCAAGTAAAAATAATTAATAGGAATTCTATTTTAAATACTATTAAAACTTATGTTAGGGCTTTAAATTTTGAAGAAAAAATGCACATGACATAACCATTTTTTTAATTACTTCAATAAGAAATTATTATTAATTATTTTTATATAATAAATTGTAACTCCAAATGACAAATTATAAATTGTAATCATAGATTGATGATTGATTTAACACTTAAATGACAATACCTTAATATTTTTATATATAAAAATATAATTTCATTTGATGATAATGTTTTAATATTTTACTCAAAAATAATATGCATAAATTGTTTTATTTGTTAATAAATTTAAAAATTATAAGAACAATTTAATGATTTCTTACTATTCCAATGACACTATTTAACATTTTTTAATGTAACCCCATTTTTAATGGCAATTTCAACATTTCATATGGAAATCATACATATAGATTATTTTATTTACTAATAAAATTTAAAATTTACTTACCAGTATATACTCCATAGAAAGATAAAATCTTCCAAAAAGTATTATTTTCATTTATTTGTTTACTTAAAGATTTTTAAAAAATAATTTCATATATGTTATATTAAAAACGATGTCATATTTTAATTATAATTATCTTAATTTTAATTTTTATAATAAAATATAAATAGTAATTTTTATTCTTAAAAGGAAAAACTTAAAAAAAAGTAAATAATAATTATCATTAAAATTTAAAGTGTGACAAAAAACTGAAATTCAAATTATAATATCACGATGATGAGACGTAAATTTCATAAATTGAAGTGTTAAAAATGTTAAAATGATCATCACTAATAAAAATTAAATATTTATATTTTTAGATTTAAAAAATGTTGATATTATATAATAATAATAATGATGATGATGATGATAATTGAATCAAATGAATATTATACAATTTTGACTTTTATTATTATCAAAAATAAAAATAATATTAAAAAATAATTAAATCCATGATTTTGGGTGTTTGTTAGGGTCACTTCAAGTCATCTTAAATTAAAATAATTTAAATTTTAAAATGAAAATATAATATGACATTGGTTAAATAGGTAAATGAATAAAAAATTATCATTGTTATAAAAAACAAGGAATCCAATAATTTTTTTTGTTTCTTCCTAAATTCATAAGCTCTTTATCCTTAACATTTTTTTACATATTATTTTATTTTTTTAAACATTATTTATTTTAATTATATATATAATATGATATTATTCTTATTATATATCATATTACAATATTATTATATAATACATAATGTATTACTATATTACTAATGATATTATATATATTATTATACCAATATCATATTATTTAATATACAAATTATATATTTATTATTATATCTATTCATTAATATATTTATATATAGATCTTTCAACTATAAAATATATGTCAAGAGACTATTTTTATATATAGTGATGATGTATTACAAAAAATATATCTTGATATTATAAAATATATATCAAAACATGATTTTTTTTGTAAAGTGACAATATACAATAGTTGATTTGTCTACTTTTTTTTATAAGTTATCGTATTATAAAATATTTATCAAGATAAAATTTTTGTATAAAATGGTAATATTATAAAATATATCTTAATATTATAAATATATGTTGATATTACAAAATATTTATAAAGACACATTTTTTATGTAAAGTAATAATGTATAATAATTTATTTATCTACTTTATAAAATAGATTATTGTATTACAATATATTTGTTAATATATGATTTTTATATAAAATGATAATATTACAAAATATATCTTAATACTATAAAATATTTTTCAATAAATGATTTTTTTAAAATGATCATATTTTTTTTACAAAATAATCTATAAAATTACACAAAAGTATAATAATTCCAATTATTTTATAATTTCATATGGTATTATGTATATTTTCTCTATTATAAAATATATTATGATATTACAAAATATATTATAATATTACAAAATATTTGTCAATACACGATTTTTATGCAATATGATCATATTTTTTTATAAAATAATATATGAAATAACATAAAAAGTAAAATAACTCTAATTATTTTATAATTTCTTATATTATTATGTATATTTTTTCTATTACAAAATATATCATGATATTACAAAATATATTCTAATATTACAAAATATTTGTCAATACATGATTTTTTATGTAACATAATCTTTTTTTTTACAAAATAATATATGAAATTACATAAAAAGTACAATAACTCCAATTATTTTATAATTTCTTATAGTATTATGTATATTTCCTCTATTAAAAAATATACCCTAGTATTACAAAATATATTATGGTATTACAAAATACTTGTCAAGACATATAAAATGATCATATTTCTTTCTTTTTACAAAAATAATTTATGAAATTACATAAAAATTACAACAACTCCAATTATTTTTATAATTTCATATTATTATGTATATTTTTCTCTATTACAAAAATATATCATGATATTACAAAATAATTGTAAAAATACAAATTTTATATAAATCATATTTCTTTCATTTTACAAAATAAATCATGATATTATGAAATATATCCTCATATTACAAAATATTTATTGAGATATAATTTTTATGTAAAATGATGCTATTTTGTTCTTTTGATAAAATAATATTTGAAATAAATAAAAAGTACAATAACTCTAATTATTTTATAATTTTATATAGTATTATGTGTATTTTCTCTATTACAAAAGATATTGTGATATTACAAAATATATCATGATATTATAAAATAATTGTCAAACACGATATTTATGTAATATAATCATATTTCTTTTTGTTTTAAAAAATAATATATAAAATTACATAAAAATTATAATAACTTCAATTATTTTATGATTTCATATAGTATTATGTATATTTTTGTTATTACAAAATATATCTTGATATTATAAAATATATTCTTATATTACAAAATATTTATCAAGACAATTTTTATATAAAGTGATCATATATATTTCTCTCTTTTTACAAAATTATCTATGAATTTGCATAAAAAAAATATAATACCTCCAATTATTATGTATAGTCTATTTATTACAAAATATTTGTCATTTTTTTAACTATTTTGTAACTCTTATTCTTTTTTAGTAAAAATATTAAGAATTATTTAATTCATTCCATTTTACAAAATAAATCTTTATATTGCAAAATATTGGTCAAGACATGATTTTTTATGTAAAGTGATGATATTTTGAAATTTATGCAATGACTTTACATAATAATCTAAAAATTATTTAATAATTATAATAACTCTAATTATATTTATCATTACTATGATATATTCTATACTTCTTTAATTTTTTATAGTTTTTAATTTTTTATAAAAAATAAGAAAGATTATGTAATTATTCAGTTTTTCTGACCATATATTAATTTTACAAACTGTATTATGGTATTAGAAAATAAATTCTGATATTACCTTTTTTTTTAACTCTTTTTTAATTTATATTCTTTTATACTAAAAATAAGAAAGATTATGTAATTAATTATTTTTTTACCATATTTAATTTATCTAGTTTACAAAATATTCAATACAATTATTTTTTACTAACAAATTCTTTTATAACTTTATAACAAAATTATTATCTATATTTTTCTCTATTATAAAATGTGAATAATATTTATATTTATTTATTATTTGCCAATTTGACATACAATTTTTTTAAATTTTATTCAATATTATTATAAGGTTAGATTTATAATAACAATTTTACTTAATTTATAATTAACAAATAATACTTATTAAACTAGTTTAAAATGTTATTTTATAAATAATTTTAATATAAATTATCACAAAAATATGATACATATAAGTAAAAAAGAAAAGAGAAATCAAATTTCCAAGTTTATCTTATTGTGTAGTTTTTTTTTTACATAATCTATCACTATTTTTATCTTATTCCTAATAATAGCAAATTATGTATTTTAATTTTTTAATATTAATTTTTACATATTTACATATCTTTTTATAAAACACCTTGTTTTTGCTATGCTAACTTAAAATAAAAGCCCGCGCAATAGTAAGTTGACACTTGTATTGCAGTGGTGACGTGTCCCACCGATTACGGTATCAGAAGTAGCCGTGCTGTCGTCGAATGATAATGATCACATGCAACAGCGAACGACAGAGCATGAGAATAACTTGAGGCGCGTGCCCAAAAGAAATATGAGCACACACAGTATTTGGGCCATAAAAAGGTTGAGACGCGATAGAGCAGAGTGTGGAATCTCTCCGGTACTATTGATCACAACTAACAATTACTTACATGTAAGTGTAGCCTTTCTTTTCCCTTTGCCGTTGTTAATAACAGAAGTCACATATAGAGAGAAGAGATCCTTCTCTGTCGCTATCCCTTCGAATCTCTGTCAAAATCGACGGCTATGGAGAGACCGACGCAAAAAGCAGTCGAGACGTTCAGGAGAATCACCGGCGCGTCCGAGTCACAAGCGTTGCAAAAACTTGAGGTACATTTTCTCCATCTTCTATTTGCGTCCTGTTGATTTGATTACTTTCTCTGATTTCGATAACATTTCAGGAATCGTCTCTGTATAACGCTATAACATGTTCGATTCCGGTCTTTGGTTCCCTTATGTTATTGTTTTCGAGATCTGAAAATTCGGTGGTAATTGCGGTCTAGAGTTTCTTGCTTCTTTTATTATTCCTTGTTAATAATGTCAGTTTATTTGCATTATAAAAGATTGTGCATCTTCCAAGACTGTTGAGGTACCGCATACCTGCTTTCTAATTCACCTGTTGAAATGCGGTAATTTACCTGTAAAATTTCCAAGATTTGCAGTTTTGAAATCATCTGTTGTCGGTGTTTAGTTAATTATAATTACTACCGCATTTTGGCTTTGTTTGAATACTAATCTTTTATGAAATGGAAGTATCTCAATGTTTACACTTTGTTTGGATTGTAGGTTTGGATTGGTTTGGAAAATAATGTGGTGTTTGGATAGAAGTGTTTGGGGTGAAATGGATTGGTTTGAGAGGTTTTGGCAAACCAACCCAAACCCACCCAAACCAATAAAACACCCCAAATTAAAACACCCCAAATTGGGGTGTTTCAACGGGTTGGCAGAAACCAATCTTGTTTCATTTACATATTTGCCCTTAAAACATTTTCTTCTTCTTCTTCCTCTCACCGAACCTCTTCCTTTCTTCTTCCTCTCACTGAACCCTTTCCTCTTCCTTTCTTCTTCCTCTCACCGAAAGTGTTCTTCTTCCTTTCTTCTTTTATATGCATATATTATTGTTATTATATATATATATATATATGTGGGTTTACATTTTCCATGGCTAATTTTTTTTTTTTTGCTTCAACAGATGGCGAGGTTAATTGGGCCAGCGATGTTTGAGGCTTCGAAAAGAATGATGTTAGCGGGAGAAATGAAGCGACATTGGAATAAGCAGCTGCTCCGGCCAAGGACTTGTGGTGATGACCAAGAACTTAGCTTTATTTGCAACAGAAAAAAAAATGCAGTGTTGTCGGGCTCCTCTGTATGCGACGCTGTTGCTTCTCTTCTTATTATTTTGTCACTTTTGTTAGCTGATTTTTTAGTTAATTAGTAACTATCATCATAACTTCTTGTCCTTAAGATTTTGTTACCTTAGTGCTCTTTTTTATCTTTTTTTTTTTTTTT
>CATIWR010590928.1:0-73141 GCA_949677035.1 Omphalea diandra
TGAAATAATAGACAATCATTTTTTATAACACACATATATATATATATATATATATATATATATATATATATATATATATATATATATATATATAATTTAATAATTTTATTTGTTATTATAAAATATTTAATATTATTTAATTGATTAATTATCATGAATGATTTCGTTTAAATTTAATAAATTTACTTTTAAAATTATGTCAAGTAAGATGAAAAATATGAATTAATAAATAATTTTTTATTATAATTATTTGTCTATATAATTATAAATTTTTAAAAATTTATAATTATATAGATAGATAATTAAAATATTATTTATTTGATTGATTATCATAAATTATTTCATTTAAATTTAATAATCTTTTTTAAAAATTATATCATGTAAGATTGAAAATATAAATTAAACAATTATTTATTATAATTATCTATATACATAATTATAAATTTTACAAATTTTATTTTATTATTTCATTTATTTGACAATAACTTTTTATAAAATAATTATTAATCATTTAATTAATTAATATTTAATTATTTAATAAAAATAAATATTAAATTTATTTAAAATTTATTATTATAATCATATTATAGAATAGATGGGTTCGCGATCAGTAATAATAATATTAACAGGTTTTGTCCCTTGCTTTAATCGGTACCTTCCTTCAAAGAGATTGACCAAACCTACAAACCCACATGATGAGGTAGAAACCAAATTCTAGAGACAATGAAGAAAACAACAACAGGAACCCAAAACAGCAAAAGACAAGAAGACAGGGAACTCAACTCTCATAAATAAGACACCATAGACTGAAAATTTTTTTCCTCTCCTTGGAGACATCATCAGATTTGGACTGAAGCAAATGACCTCTAAAACACTTTCCTACCATGCACTTCCAATGGCTCATACTCATGTCATAACAGCAATCCTATAAGCATAGAAGTCCCAATTATGAATGTTTTACATTCCGGTTCCTCTAGTACTAATACCAACTAGCACAAAAACATGAACACAGTCTCGAATATTCTCAGAACATGAATACAATCTCAGTTATTCTGCAAGCAATCTTTCAGACTTCCTCACAATTGTTCTTGGACATGTACAATCACATTTATAAGCACAATCCCTTCAAAGTTGAAATAAAATTTAGAGTTGCAGTTCCATATAAATTGCAAGACTAAGAAAATGACAACATAACTTAAAAAAGAGGATGCAAAACATGTATTTGAACATTAGATTTACTATCAATATATTGTAAAGAATCTGACAAAGAATTAAACAAAAAGAACAAAAGAAAAAAGAATTACATGAGGCATGAATGCAAAATTAGATGCCTGACGTTTGAAATTTTAAGTTTTGATTTCATTATTATGACAAAAAGAAAAAAGTATATTTTGTGATTTGTAGTATGTAAATATAGTATTTATAGCAAATAGAATCTGAAAACTTGTGATCAGTTAGCAGGGATTTTTTGAGCACTTCTGAAGCTTAATTTCACTTGAGAAAGAACTTCCAAATATCTTTCTCAGTCATCTCCTTAACTAAATGAGCTCCAAAAATGCCTTCTTCATCTACTAGACTTTTCAAGTGTCGCACTCCATTATTGAAACCAACATAATTTCTCTTTGTAGCCAAGTACAATACTCCATAGGGTGGCCTCAAGCACTGGTTATCAAAAAATTAATAAATGTTAATAAACGGAGAACTTATAATCCAAATTTTACAAAAGCAACATTCATAGTGGAGATATACAGTGGGCATGTTTCAACTTAATCAGCAATCAACAAGGGTATATACACAACCATTTGACAGATCAGATCAGAATATATATATATATATATATATATATATATATATATAAAGGATATACATGCTTCAACTTAATCAGGAACAGGATCAGAACCATTTGACACAATAAATGTTTGGCAATAACAGGTCCAACTCAAAACCCACACACGATCCCTACAAATATAACTCTAAACCAATGATTTTACCTAGTTCAACCATAGCAGAAAAAGACTAGGGAAGAGATATTGTAGGTCGTACAATAGCTTAACCAGATGACAAGCTAGATCCCTGCTCCAGTATTCATCAGTATTCTACTGACGCTGCCATTAGTAAATTATTAAATGTAAAATCTAATCACTTGTGAATTGTATGATAGCCAATATTCTGTTATTGTCACAGCAACTTCCCTAAGACTTGCACAATTGCTCACCAAGTTCCAAAAGTCGAACATAGTAATCATTATACCAGATAGTCATCAGAACACCAAACAAGTGTACAATATTTTGAATGGTTCCCAAATCTTTGATAAGTTTGTATAAATATGTGCCTAAATCCTAGTATACCCCTTCTGATTCTTATCCAAATCACCAAATTATTGTCTACACTCTAACTGCATGTTATATATCTAGTCACCTCAATCAATTAACTGGTAGGCAAATGTTATTTTTTAAAATTAAAAAAAAATATATATATATGCAACAACCCACTAACCTTTTTAATAAGAGCATATAATTTCTTCAAAGAGGTCACTGAGCATGGGATATCTGTCATCAGAATAACATCATACCCTCCTTCTCCGTGATCTGTCTCACTAGCCCTCTCCCATGCCCGGCTTCCTGAAAGCTTTCTTGATCGCCTTGAGGAAGTTTCCTGCCCTACAATGCTACCATCTTGGCTACTACATGCATCCAAGAAATCCTCCTCAGAGAAGCTCAGACTCATCCCTGTTGTCACTTCTACGACATCATTCCTCGCAATAGATAAGACTGTTGGAAGTTCTTCCCAGTCTCCAGCATAGAAGTGCACTGATGGAGACAGCGTATGTTGTGATGGGGTAAGAGGGCTTTCTGGCTGTCGACTTTGTTTGTCCCGAGCTTGCTCAAGATTAGCAAGGACATTTGGTATAGTCAAGCACCTTATAGTTTCTGCATTAAGGTCTTGAAAATGCACTGTGTAAGCCCCCTGCAGAACAGCTTGTTAGCTTCAATTGGCACCATGTCAACAAACATATCTTAAAAACTCTACACTCTCATGTATTCTAGAAGAAAAGATTAAAAAAGTGCAAAAAAAAAAAAAAAGAATATGCCAATTCCATTCAATTCATTGGTCTTTGCATGAATAGGAAAAATTATATCAGAAAGTTTAAGCTTAAAAATTGCCTGAACTGCTAGTTTTATCGGATGAAGGGAATATCAAGTAGTTTTATTTGAATTAGATATATAGTTGAGTGATTTCAACTGAAGCAAGATCTCAACCATGTTAAACACCCACATTCGCAATTAGGATGGTCATATGGCTTTCCAGCCTAAAGAGGAACTTAAGTAAAACAAGTGGTTTACATAAAATAGTACTTACTATTTCAAGACAATATGCAAAATCTTTATATGTAAAAAAGACCACAGAATAGTTGTCTAACATAAAAAGATACAAAAATGAAAAACAAAATAGGGCAAAATAGAAAAAAATTGCATTTTCTAAAACTCGAAATCTAGCAGAAGTTAATGGGATAAGTTTGATAAGAAAAAAGTCACTATATTATATTGTTTTGATGTAATAATATATTAAGAATACACCAACAGAAGGCATATTATGAAATGGTTGATTGCAGCATTTACCTTCATGCAAGCAAAAATCCCTGGTAGTCCATAACTACAACCAAGCTGTAAAAACAATATTTAAAAAAAAAAATGGAATAAGTGCAAGATCTAAAAAAGTAATTTTGCAGTAAAATATATGAAAAAAGAAATTTTTTTTATTCTGGTTTTGATCTAGACAAAACCAGCCAATTCTCTCCATCTGATATAATGCCAGCCAAAAAATTATCACATCCAAGATCTTTTCCTTTTTCACATGGCACATGTCCAATTAGAATATCATTGTTCATAATAACATTATGGTTTCCTGTGAAATGCAATGTACTATGAAATACCAACTGCTAAATAAATAAAAATGCCTGTGTGCACATGTGACCTGTGTTAAGTTTAATTTATCATCAGAGCTCTCTAGACCATAATTTAACCCCAAAGACTTTAAAACATAGAGTCAATGCATCAAAAATAAGTCGCAAAAGTTGTCCAGTAATTTAATTACCTCAAGTACCCTCTTGCCTCTAAAGCTCAGTTGTCCATCGCGAATCTCATGCTTAAGAACATTTACAAGATCAATAGAGCTGTCCCATGATTTCATGGAGCCTGCAAAACCAGAAAGGTATAACTGACAACACCACAAAATTAAAGAATTTGAATCCTTTTATAAGTATTGTACATCTAGCCACTGCGACATTGAATTAACCACTTTCATATTGAAGTGCATGCTGGAAATTTGATAAACTTACCATCAGTTTTTGAAGATATGATTTCAGGACCAGTGAACCCAATAATATCTGCAACACTTACTCTTCCCTGTAAGAGGTCAAAGAAAGAGTCAAGCATGCTTTTATACGAGGGGGAAGAGGAATGGTGTTTTTATTTATCAGCTGCATAATTTAGGTACTATGCAATCTAAGTTTTATAAAAACTAAACCAAAAAGGACTTTCACCAAAAAAGAACCAAATTCTCATTATCATTAAAATCTTTGACACATATGACAACTAATTATTACGTGTAAAAAAAAAAAAGAAAAAAAAAACCATCAAATGAGGATTTGAATACCTTGAACACATTAAGCCCTTGCAACTCTACATCTTCTCCAGCATATTTATAAGGGTAAGTCATCTGCACAGTAGAAAATAAGGGGTGTTCAATTTGTATCGAAAAATCATAAGCTTCTGCTTCCCAACAAAAAAGTCCAGTCAAACAAATTTGTTATATCTGCAAGCTTTAAATTCCATTTCTTTTATCAGGTGGTTCCCACAGATTCAGGTCAGAAGGAGATGAAATTAGAGAATAGGAAGAGAAGGCCTACCTTTGAAGGAAGAATCTCAACTGCAGGAGAAGGGAGATGCACGTCCCTATCTGAGACACTGGAGATGCTGTGACTTGCTCGGTCATGAGGCACCAAGCCTGGTATGCACTGTGCAAGCAGTGATGGTGCACGCATTGTGTCTTTCCACCTAGAAGAGTTCTCGAGAAAGAACAAGACCTGCAAGTATCAACGTTTGAGAAAATCAATCTTTGCAGGGATCTGAGCTGAAGCACCAACTACAGAATTCTTAGAAATTTAAATCTATCAAAGGTTCAACATCCTCGAGTAAACTAAAGAGAAACCTGGTTGGGGGGGGGGGCGCAGGGATTAGTGGGAGAGCGAGAGATAAGGGACAGGGAAAACAGAAACACTAGAGAGGGGCCAGATTATTCAAGTTACAGTACTAACAAAGACCTATCGCATATGCCCTCCCAACCCAACACAGTAAACTTGAGAATATAACTATATAATCACTTGAATATCCTCAGAATTTTATACATTTAATAAAATCCTGCACTTCTGATTCCACCATACAGCAAGCCAAGCAACATAACATCATATATATTCAAGAAGCAAAATAACACATGCCTTAGAAATAAAAGAATCAGTCAATTTAATCAAGCAACAACAAGATCAATAACAAAAAAAAGAAACGAGAGAATCTTCAACAAATGCGAATGAAACCCCGAATTTCAATGTTACTAAAATTTTTAAAAAATACAAATCGACAAAAATTATCAACAACCCACATCATGAATTACCTCCAACGACAAAATCCAGATGCGAGAATCAATCATATGCAATAAAAACATAAACTTTAACAAATACTCACCAACTAAGAACAAGAGAAAGGAGCACTGATTTACAAATAAGAATTTCTCTATGAAAGAAATTTGGTTATTGCACGATTATAAGGTGTGAAAAAGCCAATGAAGAAGATCAAGGAAAGTCTGCAATTTCTTAGGAAAATGGATTGTTTACATTTTAAAGTCAAAAAGGACTCACTCTAATACCAAGACCCAAGATCCTTCAAAAAAAAAAAAACCCAACAGGGAACATAGAAGCTTCTGATTCAGGACTTAGGACGACCGTAACACCTTCTACTTTCCCATAGTGCCCTTGGATGTTTGCCGTAATGACGGGATTGGCCAATGTGGTTGTGAGTTTGGTCGATATTGGAGAGAGAACCGTGTTTTTAAAAATCAAACCGCTCAATAAACTGATCAATTGACTGATTCGCTAGTTGATCTGTTCGATTGATTTAATATATCTAATTTAATTAATTTGATAATAAATAAAATTTTAAAAATATTATTAAAATAATTCTAAAAATAAAAAAATATATTAAAAATATATGTAAATATATTTTAAACACTTAGAAATATAAAATTATCTTGCGAATCGAATCAAATATAATTAAACTTATCATTAATTCAATTTTTAATTTTATTAATTCGAACGGCTGTTCAGGTTTTCAACACACTGATAGAGACAGGACATATTGTTTTGAAACGGAAAATTTTATTTTGTTACTGTTTTTGGTAATTCCATAATATTTGTTTTCTTAATTTTGCGCTGATTCGTTCAAAAGAACAAAATTGGTGGAGTCCTGTTAACATCACAAAGTCAAAAAATAGAAAAAGAAAAAGATTTAAATTCATAATATATTGAGAATATGTGATGCATATTTTAATATTAAGTTAATTATTTATTTGAAATACGTTGGCTAAATTTTAAAACTATGAAATACTATATAAATACGAAAATTCTTCCACTACTGCGATCTGGGTATGGCTAACTCCTGAAACCCACAAAAAGTAAACGATTTTTTTTTTTTTTTTGAATAAGAGAAGAAAAAAACAGCCTTAGCTACACAGCACAGCTCCTACTTAGGAACCCTAGCAATGTCATATAGTCGCCATGTTAGCAACCCACCAGGAGGATTCTCAGAATGACGAGTACCCAAATTCATTCCAACCCCCACACTAGCCAAACAATCCGCTGTTGAATTGGCGTCCCAGTAGATATGTATGATACGCCCTCCTTTGCAGCAAATTCCTCATGGAGCCAACAAGGGTCATTGGCCTAGTGGAGACGTCTTCCTTTCCATTAATTAGCTTTACAACTGTCCCACTATCCACCTCTCAAGGACACAATGTCTGAGCCCCTTATTTTTTGCTACCTTCAAACTTTTTAAGGGCTGTTTGCTATTGTTGATTGATGTAATAGATAGACTTTTTTTCACTTGACAGTTAAGAAATGTAAACTGCTAATAATAAATGCAATTTCAACCTGTTGCGTTTTTTATCAGTTTCCATTTGATCTTTTTTCTGAACTCTGCATTAACAACTAAATAAAAGTCAAATTTATCTTTATTTCATTATTATTTTTAAAATTTAATTATTCAACTATCAACTATAAATTATAATATTTTAATTATTTATATAAAAATAATTTATTTTAAATTGTTATTTATAAGTTTTATATAAAAATTATATAAGATATTTTAATTACTAAAAATATGTTAATATAAATATTTGATGGCTCTTGATCACAAATTGAGGAAATAACCTTGTAAAAGGACAATAAACGTTATCTCTGAGATTGTGTTTTTCACAATCATTCTAATACTTTTAAAATGTGAATTTGTTGAGAGTTTAAAGACAATAATAATAGAATATGAGTGATAGCAGAATTATGAAAGGAGAGAAAAATGAATTGTACAGTATTAAAGTGTGTGTACTTGTTTATCTGTCATAGTATTTTATTTTAGTTGTGATAATAATAACTGCTGGAAGTATTAAAGTGATCCCATAATATAAAGAAGTAAATCTATTTCCACAAGTGCATGATCTCCAAAAATTACAAAAAAATGAATGTCTCTTAAGTCTTTTGAATGTTTGTAGCTTTTGACTGTCGTGATGACTTTTTGAACGATATTTCTCATTCAATCTTTTAGTCTCCATTTCCCTAAGAGACTACCCGTTCTTAGGGCAGGTTCGCATATAGGTCGTTCAGTTATTCAAGGGCTATCAATAGTCCCTAGGGGTGAGCAAAAACGAACTGAAATTGAGAAACCAAACCAAATTGATGAAATTTGGTCTATTTGGTTTGATAAAACCGAACACTAAAACAACGTTGTTTTGATTAGGTGTTTGTGTGTGTGTGTGTGTGTGTATATATATATATATATATATAGACACACACACACATACACACATATTTGTCCTAATTTCTTAGATCCGAACTCCTGCCTCCCCCTTTTCTGTTCTTGTTTTTTGCAAATCATCTGCGAGTGGACTGTGACTTTGACTTCTACTTCGTTGATCTTCAGCTGTGAGTCATCCATATTTTCCTCTAATGGTACTGTTGTTGTTTGATTGTTTGTTGTAAATATTGATTATGTGTCTTCTTTTTTTTGTAAATATTGTTTATTTTCCTCGTCGATCTGTGT
Organism: Omphalea diandra; assembly: GCA_949677035.1. Classification (NCBI taxonomy): domain Eukaryota; kingdom Viridiplantae; phylum Streptophyta; class Magnoliopsida; order Malpighiales; family Euphorbiaceae; genus Omphalea; species Omphalea diandra. The sequence continues at coordinate 8,364 of CATIWR010590928.1, forward strand.
TTATTGTTGGTAGAGTCATGTTTCAAATATGTTTTTATTATTTGTAAATATTGATATGTGTTTTCTCTTTCCTCATCGATCTGTGTTTATTGTTTGTAAATATTGATATTAACGCTGCTTTTTCTAAGAGCTTTAGAGATCCTGTACTAAAGTTCCTTTCTTGTCTGTAGCTTAATGTAGAATTCTTACCATGGGAACCTGTAGCATTCATTTCCATGTATTCTACAATTAACATGCTGATTTTTATAGCTAATGTGGTTGTATTGCAGTCAAAATTTAAAAAAGAAATATGTATTACATCTCTCAAAGAATTTAGCTCAAAATCATGCAGAATGGAAAAAAACAGATCAATATAACAAACCCCAACCAGCTTGGGACTAAGGTTTAGTTGAGTTGAGTTAAGTATAGTATATAAAATGATATATGTGATTTTGTTAATAAGATATTTTGTTCTTCTTGGCAGGGCTTCCAATAGTTCAGATATTAAGCATTAGAGATAGATACAAAGGTGATTCTTTAGTCAATAGGATATCACTTCTTGTCAAGTGAAGAATTATGTGATCTCAATTTTGTGCTTCAAGGAATAATATTTGATATTTGATAACATTGCTATAAGAAGGTTGGTTCTGGTCATTATGAAGGCACATAGGTCGTACGTGATTGGAATAGATGCTTTATTCGAAATCTAGGCATTGACTTTTAAATGTATATAATCAGTAATTTTTTTTCCTTCTAATTCCATAAAAACATACATACCCATAAGCTTAAACAATTCCTTAATATGCTCAGGCATTGATTTTGGTTTAAGGAGACTTGTATGCTTATTATTGTTCATTACTCCATGAGTGTGATGACTAGCAGAGTTTTGCTTGATTCACTTGCCTGTTTTGTTTATTAATATCTTAGCAAACTCCATTGCAGTTTTTGAAGATAGTTTCTACAATAAGATGTTTGAGGCTCTCTTTTGCATCACTATTAGAAGTTTTTGTTTTTTGTTTTTTTGAAGTACCTCTTATGAGAGATGGTGTCTTCTCAATGAAGTTGTTATTTGAATTTGTTTGCTAATACTATGTTTAGTTTTTCTATTTTTTGCGGGGGCTTGAAAATGTGGTGCAATGAGAATGGGATGCTTATATTGTTTTAGTATTGTAATAGTTTGATTATAATGTTATTAATGTTGAAGATTTGCAACAAGGATTTATATTGATTTATATTGGCTAGCCCAACAACCCATATATGTTCTCCAAATAACCGAATATCTTGCCCAATAACTGATATTGTTATTTCCTTTACCATGGCTGGCCCAATAACTGCAAAAGCGGGTCTGAGCTTAAATTTATGAAAGCCCATTTAGAGCCCAAAATCGAAAATTGAACCTAACCAAACTGATTTTTATTTGGTTCTATTTACTTCGATTTTGCCTTAAATTTTAATCGGTTTGGATGAATTTAAACTAAATTCGGTCTATTCGATTTTCAGAATTTTAGTTTGGTTTAAACCGAACCGACCGAATGCTCAGCTCTAATAGTCCCCCTCCCCCCCGCCAATGACTCTATTTCTGACATTAATGTTAGTGTGAGCTTTTGTTGATCTCATCTCCTTACTAGACGAGTACTTGTAGATCTTTCCAAGCTTAATTAATGTGTCTCTTAGGTGCTTAGAAAATTTATTGCCTTCAGTTGTAGAGACTCCTCGTTTTTTAAAAAATAACCACGCCAATAATTGCCACCTTGACTTAGGAGTCTCAAGGCAAACCCTTGGGCTTCTCGTAGTTACTACAGACACGTCTCTTCATGTTGTCCTTTCATTATAAAAATGGAGGTTTAACCCTCATATTCACATTTGCTGCTTCTTAACATCTTGTTGTTGCCTAAACTTTTTATCTCTTCCTTAAGCTTTCTTTGCTTTTCTTCTCCTTCCCACTCATTAAATTGTACCCTGGTAGCCTTTGCATTCTACTGGTAAGTAGTGTGGTTTTTCTTTCTTGCCCTACTTCTTCTTTTATTTCTTTTTCTTTTTTGGGACTATAACAGGGTCGATTGGGCAAGTGGTGGCAAAATTGAGAGACTACCAAAGCGTTATTAAAGAGAGGGATTTAAGGTATCTTCAAGATATCTATCAAATTTTGGTGGAGTATGAAATGGTCCCTTGTTCTTCCAATTATAATGTTCATAATCCCCTTAATTAAGGGATTGTAGTTATATACTGAAAGCAACTAAAAGTTGGAATTAGATTTCAACTTCACCCTATAATCATAGATTACCTAACTTTCTATTTTGTTCCTTGAACCCAACTCCATCATAACATCATTCAGATCCTATGCAATCTCATTAAGATTTGTTAAGTGAAGGGATTGGTCCAACAGGTCCACAGACTAGCACGTCATGCAATAGTGACATTTCTTTCTCTCATTACTAAGTCAAACAACAAAATTGTGTTCGGCTTGCCTTTATTGGTGAAGGATTAGTTGAAAAAATTTTTCTTAGTTAAACATAGTTTGAACCTACATCTTTTTCCCCAAACCTTTTTAGACAAACCTTTTGCTTCCTTTACTTCCCTTAGTGAAGAAGAATGGATCGCTATTTTTGAGGTAGTGTATGAATGCTTTAAGGTACAACCCTCCTCTAAAAAGTACATGTAATGGTTAATCTAAAAATGAACCTTAGGAATTGAAAACCCCATAGGTAAGTTAGAAAGAGGGGACTGGTTTGAGGAGTAGGCTGAACCCTTCCAAAAAATCTCAAAAAAGAAGAAAAAGAAAGGTATTTAAAGCCCTAACTATTTAGTTGCATACTATACTAATTTTTATTAAATATTATATTGTGCAGGTCAAATGAAGTTCCTTAACACCATTCAGTTGAACTTGGATAACGATGAAAATATCATCCTTATCCCTCCTCCTACCATAGTAGAAGGGGGTGGGGGTGATGCTAAACACATTAAAGTCTTAAAGCCCACCTCCATCATTCCACCTTTCCTCCAACTGGTAAGGTTTCATCTCTTATTCCTACTGTAGCTTTAAAGGCAAAGGGAAAGAGGTTAAGAAGGGGAAGAAAAAGAGGAAATGAGCCTTCCATATTAAAGATGGTGAGGAGAAAGGAAAGGAGAGGATATAGGCCCTATAACCATTGGGGTAGGAGTACTTCGACCCTAGGGCATGACAGAAGGAGAACTCCTACGGAATAGTCCAAAATTTCATCATTTGCAATGAGTTCTTAGACTTTATAAACCTACAACCAAATAGGCAGGATTGGGCACAACTCCCTTCAACCAACCTTGAGCATACAGGCACCCTACACATACTGAGGTGTATTAAAGTGCTAAGGGAAAGTTGAAAGAGAAGATTGAAAGCTAAGACATTATTTTATATAAGTAGATTTGTATGGATGTAAATATTTTCCTTTGTCTCTTTTTGTAAAATGTTGATTATTAAACTTTTTCTTGAGTAAGACATAGAGAAAAGGATTAAAGAGATCGAGAAGAAAATAAAGGAGATGAGAAAGCCATAATACCGAGCTGAAAAAAATCCAAACTTTGTTTGGTGATGAAATAAAAAGGTAAGGCATTCATATTATATCTCCAAAAGGATTTGCAGAAGACCAAGGACCAATGATCTCTAGTTGTAAAGGAATAGGGCATTTCAAGAAGAAATTGAAGGAAGGTATGGCTTTAGCTAGAGCAAAGAAGATGGAGATGTCCACACTATACTCTTAGATGCTAAAGAGTTATAGTCAAGGGCCTATCCAAGCTAAAGATAATTGACTTTAATGCCCTAAACTAGTTTGGTGTGGAATAAAATAAGAACAAGAACAATAGGTTGTCAGCCTTTGATACCCCATACCCTACAGTTAGATTTGAAGTAGACTAGGAGATGAAAAAAGTTCAGGTGATTACTATGCTTTTAACGCCTTTAGGTGGAGTGTCGGTAAGTGGGGTTTTCAGCTCGAGACCAACCTATCACTAGTTGATATTCCTATTTTTGCCTTAGGGCTGAGAGAGAACTCATCATTCACTGCCTTAGATCCTAAAAGAGGCAAGTACGTGACTGGTATGGGTGTCTCTAATCCCCCTTTGGCCAAGACTCTAGAAGGCCATAAAGATGCATTGAATGAAAAAGATCTTCCAGCCTCTTAAGCCTCACTTTGTATTCTATACATTTTATATTTATAAATCAAATACTTGTATAGATTTTGAAAAATTAATGAACAACTTTTCTTTCCATCTTTTATGTCTTCTTTTTTCTTGTTCTTTGGACAATTCAATCAACTAACAGAATATGAATTCTTTTATGACAATTTCATCAATTAATAAGCATTCTTTTAAGAGAACAATGTAATATAAAAACTTATGAAAAATTAATGAGTTAAGAGCGTGACCAAAAGAGGACTAAACCCATAAATTGATGACTGAATGGTAGTCTTTCTTTAACCCATAAATTGACGAACACTTACAAAATAATGTAGTAGTTTCTTTTTGAATCCTTGAAAGATAATTGAAGTGAACTTTTAACTTAAGACTTGGTTGGATAATTGTGTCAAACCTTTAGACTCAAATAAAACTCATAAGGACTAAACCTTTGAATTTTTTTTTATGGATTTTAGAAGATCAAACCTTTTTACGTAGGTAATATTAATTGCTTTTATAAAGGATGTACCCCTATATCTAAATATGCTTCATGGCTTTTTTAGGGGTTGAACTCTCATACTTAAAGAAATATTATGGCTTTTAGAGGATCTAACCATTATACTTATAAAAGATTTATGGCTTTTTTGGGATCAAACCCTTATACTTAGATAAAATTTATGGCTTCTATAACTGCTAAACCTTATACTTAGATGAGATTTATGGCTTTTTTAGGATCGAACCCTTATACTTAAAGAATATTTATGGCTTTTTTAGGACCTGAATAACTTTTTCATTGATAGTACATATGAAGGTTGTCTATATTTTAGAATCTTAAGATTGGTTGTCCCTCTAATGTTACTAACTGATATGCTTTGTTTCTTGTTACATTAACAACTAGGTAGGGACCTTCCTATTCAACTCAAAGTTTTCCTATCCCAGCATTCCCTCTATTTATGTTTGCTTTCTTGTGTACTAGGTCATCTTTCTAAAAAGATCTTTGGCAAACCCTCTCATCATGGTATTGAGCAATCTTTGCCTTATAGGCTATTATTCAGATAACTGCTTGTTCTCTACATCTTCTAGTAGATCGATGTGAAGTCTGGCCATTGACATCTAGATTAAAGTGTACTCTGGGGCTATTCATGCTAATCTCTACTAGTACCATTGCTTTCATGCTTATGCTAAGCTAAATGATAACTCTCAATGGGCTTTTCTGGGGTCATTTGATACTTCCAATGTAAGTGAGGTAGTTGCTCAACCTCCTTTAGCTTCATCAAGTCTCTTTTTGAGACCATTTAGAATGGTTCGGTTGGTAACTTATATTTGTCCATTGGTCTGAAGGTAAGCCACCGAGGTAACCTGCAATGTAATATGAAGATTATGGCATAATTACTTGAAACTATCACCAAAGATGAGCAAACCAGTAAGTTCGATTTGATAGGTTCAATTTTTTACTAAAATCAGTCAAACCAAATTTTATATTTACAAATCGATTCAAAATTTTTCAAAAAAATCGAATAAAGGGAAATTTATAGACATATAAATCAAACCAAACTTATAAAATTTTCAGTTTGGTTTGGTTAATTTCAATTTAATTAAATTACATGTATTTTAATTATGATTCTATTCAAATTGATTTCATTCATTAATAATTTCGATTTATTTGGTTTATTTGATTTTTTATATAAAAAATCAAACACAAAATGAAAAACTAAAATTTTTAAAAATGAAAACTGAACCAAATCAAATTTATTAATGTATTGAATTGAAGTGAACCAAATCAATTTGGTCAATTTTTTCGATCCTATCCAATTTTTGCTCACCCTTATCAGTCACAGTCAAATTGCTTACTATTATCTATGACAAGTTTTGTTAGGAATGCCAAACTTGCAGATAACTTCTTTTCAAAGGAAATTTTCTACCTTTTTAACTGTGATGGTTGCTACTGCTTCAGCTTTCACCCATTTAGTGAAGTAGTCGATGGTAAGGATGATGAACTTTCTTTGTTTTGTTACTTAGGGAAAAAAACCACTAATGTTCATTTCCCCGTTTGGCAAACAACCAACGACTAGTGATACCAGTTTGTTGTATAGCTGAGACTTGAGGGATTATCTCATGCTTTTGACACTTTTCACAAGTACGCACCAATTCTTTTGTATCTTTCTTAACTACGGACTAATAAAATCCTTGGAGTAAGGCTTTATGGGAGGTGGCATATGATCCTTCATGTGTGCCATAAATGCCTTCATATATCTTTTGGAGAGGTTAACTTCCTTTTAAGAGACATATTTGGTCTAGAGATGTATGGTTGATGTTCGATAGAGTACCCCATTATAGTAGGAGTACCTTGCTGATCTTTTTTGCATCTTGATGGCCTATGTTCGATCGTCTAATAGTTCTTCTTTGTCTAAGTATGGTTAACCTCATCTAATTGTTTGATTTTGCTATATTCAAGATCTCATGTTATGTAATTATGAGATGAAGCCTTTCTTCTTTGAGCTAGAGATTCCGAAACACCTCCCTTCATTCTACTATGACCTTAGCTAGCATGTTTGCCTCTTTGTTCTCCTCTTAGGGGATCCAAGTAATTGTCCATATTCCTCCTTGTTGGGAGAGTTTGTTGAGCAACCGCTGGCATCTCTTCAAGTATTTGGTTAAGTTATCATCCTTTGTTTGAAAGTCTCCTGTGATTTGGTTGACCACTAGCATGAAGTCACTGAACACCTACAACTCCTCCGTTCACACCTTTAGGCCAAGTTAACTCTATTGACTAGGGCCTCATACTTACAACATTATTAATAGCTCTAAAATTTAAAGTAATAACATATATGATTTGAATTTTACCAAGGCTTTAGAAGATGATTCTAGCTTCAAGTCCAAGTTCATTTTACATGCAATGTCAATGTCTCTTTCGGTAGAGTTGTAACTTGTTTTCCTTTATCATTTCCATAACAAAGTCAGTTAAACACTGGGCCTTTAAGATCATTTTAGGTTCATACTTGATATCATGTTCATTGAGCTGAAGGGCTAATGCACAAGCCATTCGAAAATGTCTAGTCATTGCAAGACTTTGCTAAGAGATTGATTCTTTCATACTACTATAGTGTTCACCTAAAAGTAAGGCCTTAACTTCCTTGTTGAGACTACTAAGGCCATAACCAGTTTTCCAACTTAAGATACCAGACTTCAGCATCGAAGGACTTAACTAATGTAGTAGATGAGGTATTGTTCTCCATCTGCCCTTTCAAATCATAATAAAGGTAACTGTTTTTCCATCGGTTGCTAAACAAATGTAAAAAGTCTCATCGGCCTATTGTATACTTAACAATGGAGAAGTGCTGAGGAATACCTTAAGCTTTTCAAAGGTAGTTTAGTAGTCTTCTAACCATATAAAATGCTTAACATTCTTTAGGATCTTGTAAAAAGGGAGGCACCATTTGGCTGAACAAGAGATAACTGCCTTAATGTCGTAATCTTTTCATTCAGCTTCAGCACTTTGTTAATGGTTTGATGTGGCTTTATGTTTAGAATGACTTAAATCTTTTCAAGATTTACCTTAATCCATCATTCAAAAATCGTAACCCTAAGAATTTACTTGTCTTTACTTTGAACGTACACTTTTTTGGGTTCAAGACATTAAAAAACTCATGCAAATCATTTGCATGGGATTCATCAATTTTGCTTTTAATAATAATGTCTTCTACATAGATCTCGACCTTATTACTAATATGTTCTCTGAACATGAATTTCATCGGCCTCTGATAGGTTGCTCTTACATTTTTATAACTGAAAGGCATCTTCATGCAGCAGTAAGTGTCATGATTCATCATAAAGGATATCTTTCCTTCGTTAACTAGGTGTATCAAAATTTAGTGATATCTTTATGTCGCATCAAGATAACTATACTTGGAATAACATATGATGGATTCTACCAGCTGGTTGATGTTCAACAATGGGTAGTTATCCTTTGGGCATACCTTATTCAAGTTTGTGAAGTCGTTGCACATCTTTCATTTGTTGTTTGATTTCCTGACCGTCACAATATTAGCCATTTAGTTAGGATACTTTACCTGTTTAATATTACTAGTGTGTTGGGGTTTGAACACTTCCTCACCCATGGCCCTTTGCCTCTCGGGGGTGACCTCTTCTTCTATTTTATTAGTTTCACCTTAATGTCCATAGTTAACCTGTGATAGGTTGATAACAGATGGATCCAATGTATCTTCTATGGTTTAGAGGTAAACATTTTGACATTCTTCTGAATGACTCCAGTTATTCAATCAATCATTATCTGACTCATACTTGCATCAATCTTAACTACTTTATCAATGGAGATACTGAAATCTATTAACTTACCAACTGGTTCTGAGCATTCCCTATGTTTTGGGTTAGCTAGATCATCTTTTGATGCCAATGCACATTGCTAGAAGGCTATGTGTTTGCACTCGTTTGCCAGTTTTTGATTTCTCTAGATCCTTCAAGCATGGGTATCTTTATCATCAAGTACTTAATGTTATGGACCATTCCAGACTCATATATGTATACCTCACCAAGTATGTCATTAGAGGGAAACTCTTCGTCAATAATATGAAAATGTGTTCTTATAATAAAGGTGAGATCATTTCTCAATCATCTCCACTGTGAGAACTATAACCCCTATGAACTTCAGTTTCTTTCCTCCTAACCTTATAAAGGGTTTACCCACTCTTTTGAGGTTCGTTAATGTGCCTCCCATGGCTCTGTATACTTGTCCTGTTAAGGCATTGGCTGCACCTCCTTCATCTACTATAAGTCATCTCACTAAAAACCCCTTAATTTGTCTTTATACCACCAAAGCATCATCATATAGTTTTTGGATGTGTTCTTCGTCCTCTAACCTAAATATGACCTATAGGCTAGGAGCTTCACTTAAGCTTACCATGAATACATCCAAGCATTCACACTTTCAATTAGAGGCTTTAGGCTATTCTCCTCTCATAATCATATTAATGATCCTTGTTAGAGCCTTGCAAGGGTGTTCGTCTATTCTCTATTTTAAGCTTTCTTTTAAAAGTCTTTTTCCCTTATCATCCCTCATGAAATTTTGAAGAGCTATTTTGTATCAATCGTTCGACCTCCTTGTTAAGGTCCTAACACTGCTTGGTTTCATGCCCATGATTTTCATGAAACCTATAAAACAAAGATTTATCCTTTTTAGTTACCCTTTTGGGGTTTAACCTTTAAGGGTATTGGATGTTATTTTCATTCTTTTTTTTATCTAAAGAAGAATATTACCTCTAGACTTATTAAAAGGCATGAGCTATTGATCTCTATTATTCCTCCCTTTGTCGAATGAAGGGGGTGTAGTTTTAGAACGTTCGACACTAGGAATTATTTGTTCTCCTGCTTGAGACTTCTTCTAGTTTCATTGATCATCGTATTTGTGCTCATCTCTTTTCCCCTCATCTAACTCAATATATCTTTGGGCTATGGTGATCAATTCAAAGTAGGAGACAATGGTTTTCGTGTAGAGCTTGTCTTTGAGCTTTTTGAACATTGTCCCACTCCTCGTGGCCTTTGTTATAGTCTCCACATTAATGGATTTGATCTACATGGCCTCTGTGTTGAACTGGTTAACATATTCCGAGAGGATTTTTCCTTTTTGTTGCCTGCAAGGCCTCAAAGATCTTGTTTTCCTATTACAAGGAATACTAGTGGCAAACCCAGTAAGGAACACTTCATCTATATCTTTTAGGGATGAATATTCAGGCGACTCGATCGGTTTTGATGGTTTTTGTGAGCTGAACACAATTAACTGAACTAGCTAATTTTCTAATAGAGCCGAACCAAAAATCATAAAAATCGATATTAATCGAACTGATAAAATCGAGAAAATATTTATAAAAATCGAACAGAACCAAAAAATCATAATAATCGATATTAATCGAATCGAAAAAATCGAAAAATATCTATAAAAATTGAGTCGAACCAAAATCTTATAAAAATCTATTAAATCGAATCGAAAAAACCAAAATAGCATACAAACTGAACTAAAAACCGAAATAACCAAAAATTCAGTCATTCTTCACATATGAAATAAAAAAAAACACTTCAATTATTAGTTGCAAATATCATCAGTAATATTAAAGCAAACATTACAATCTAGAAAATAAATATTACAAAACAACACTAAATAAAAACATGAAAATAGATATCAAGTCATACTCTCACAAATACCAAAAATTAAAAATATTACAATTGAAAGTTATTACAACACAATAAAATCCCTTCATAATCCAACTAATCTAGAAATTATCATGCGTAAGCTCTTCAAACCTGCAATAAATTTAAATTTAAAAGTCAAGATTTCATGAAAAAAGTGACAAGCAAATTAGAAACAAACTAGGAGAATAAATTATAATACCTTTAATAAAAGAAACCAATCAAAGCCAATAGTAATCACAAGTCCACAGTCTCTAAAGCAATCCAATGTAATCCTTTAAAAAAATTAACATAAAATAAGCAAATAAAAAAAATATAAATCAATAACTATACTATAATTTAAGAGGAACATTACATTTTTCAAGATTTTCAACTTCAATCAAGTCTTCTTCAACATTTATAGGGAGTCGAAAGTGTCGAATCAAATCTTGGGCACAAATTAGAGCTTGAATTACTTTAGGAGTCAAAGAACTGCTAAATGAATCAAGCACCTACCCTCCAGTACTAAACGTTCATTCTGAAGCAACAATTGATATCAGAATTGCAAGTATATCATGAGCAATGCGTGAAAGAACAAGAAATCTAGGACTGTGTTGTTTCCACCATAGCAAGATATCAAAATCATCCACATCATGCTCAATTTCTTCACTTAAATACTTGTCCACCTCTGATGTGTTAGTGTTTTCACTCAACAAATGAAATATGAATTTTTTAATTTCAGATTCAATGGCTAGTTTTGCTTTCAAAGCAGGATCAAAAACCTAATTCTCATTTATATCTTCAAAATGCTAAACACTCTCACTTGCAATATTAGGTACAACTTGACCTTTATATTCATTGAAAATGGAATATAAAAGCTCACCTACCTTCTTTCCCAATTCCAAACCACGTTGCCCATCATACATCTTAGACAAAACAAATTGCACCCATTTCAACTTATATCTAGGATTAAGAATGACAACAATATAAATAAATTGATTCATTTTTGCTAGATCCCCCCAGTATTTGTCATATTTCAACTTTATTCTTAATGCTATTTGCATCAAATTTATATCATCATTCTTTGCCCATTCATTCAATAAACGATTAATCATATAAAGCTCATATGAAAATATGTTAGAAGCAACATATAAAGAGCCTAAAATTCTCAAAGTAAGCTCATAAAAATGCTGCAAAAATGTCATCATCCTCCTAACATGTTTCCAATCATCGATTGTTGGAATTCCATCACTCCCATCACCTAATTGAAGCTCATTCCAAAATTGAGGGTCTTCAAGATCTAATCTATTAAAAGCTTTCTCAAATTTAGATATAGCTTCTAACATTAAATATGTAAAGTTCCATCTAGTTGAAACATCCAAATACAATAAACTCTTACTTTAGATGTTCTCATCTTTAATGCATGTCCTAAATTTTTTCAATCTAGTTGGGGATGCCTTACATATCGAGTTGCCTCCCTTACTTTCCCAACTGAATCACCAATTTCTTTCAATCCATCAATTACAATCAAATTGATAATGTGTGCAATGCATCTCATATGAATGTATTGCCCATCTAAAAGTCTATGACCCCAATTGACAATTTTTTCCCTTAAAAACATGACAACAACATCATTTGAGGATGCATTATCCACAGTAATGGTACAAACATCTGTTATTCCCTAATCAAGCAATCATCTTTCAATTTTCCTACCAATCCCTCGACCCCTATGACTGGAAATTAGACAAAAATTTATTATTTTTTTATTCAATTCCAATCATCATCAATATAATGTGTCGTAAGGCACATATAATTGATTCTTTACAAGGATGTCCATATGTTTGTAGTTAAGCATACTCTTTGATTTTTCTTTTTAAACAGACTCTTCAATTTTATTTTTTCTTGCATGTAAATATCAAAACAATCTCTAGACATAGTTCATCTTGATGGAATCTTAAACCTAGAACATGTAATAGCTATTAAGTGTCTAAACCCCTCACCTTCAACAAACTTAAAAGGTAATTTATCTACAACAGCTATAGAAGTAAGGCTTTCCTAATGGCTTTTTGGTCAAATTTCCAAATGGCACTACCCACTCTTTTCGTCGGAGGATGAAAATTCAATTGATTTTGTTTTGAGTCACCACTAGTAGGCTATTTTTTCTTACGTATAGCCACATGACTTTTCAATGATGGACTGCCATTTACTTTAGGATCATAATAATACTCTCTCTCATAGTAGTTACACTTACATTTTTTGTCGCCTTATTCATTTATAAACTTCGTGAAATGTTCCCACACAGATGATCTAGGTTCACTTTGTTTTCTCTTCCTTTTTCCTTTTGTAGCCTCCACACTTGATTCAGTTTGAGTTGGGACTTGTTTTTGTGTGCTTTCATTTCCACTAGTTACCTTATTCATCAGAAAATGTAATCAATAAAAATAAGCACAACATTTCAGTAATTCCCAAGATTTATTGCTATGATATTAATAAAGAAAAAAATTGTTACAAAAATAATAATAGCAGTAATTTTGTTACAAAAATAATAATAGCAGTAAGTCTGTTACAAAAATAGTAATATCAAGTCACATTTCAGTAATTCTCGCATGAAAGTGACCCTAGTTTGGAGTTCAAATTCAAACAAATCCTGGCTTAGAAATATGTTATAACCTTTCAAAAGAGAGATGACATAATTGTGCCAAATTACAGTGGTTATGCATAAAAGATAAATAATCACAAAGTGGGACTAGTGTTGTACTTTTGATAATCGGATTTGAATTGTGAAATTTCCTGATCAGTAGAAGAAATAAAATGCCTATCATTGGTGTTTACAGTGCTTCGACAATCTTTCCCAGTCATTCTTTTCCTAATAGCTGGCCCAGTTTCTAACCTTAGTTTTTACTTCATATATTTCTCTAATTGTAATTTGTTTAAGATTATAGGAATGGAAGCGGTGAAATTATTTAGTAGCGGATAAAGTGTTCAAATCTTATTAATGTTTCAATTGGCAAACAAAAAAGTGTTGAGTGGTAAAAAATGAGCCCATCTATTCTAAACTTAAATCCTCCCTTTAGAGTTCTTCATATTTTGAGTCTTGATGGATTCCTCATTATTTTTGTTGTCATAAGTCTATCATGTGAACATACATAAGACCCAACACAATAGTTTAATTGCATAATGACACACATAGTATTTTACATTGCAAAATCATATTTTACATGATCACTAGGACAACAAACATATCATTTGTGCTTAATGTTACTTCTTACAAAGTATTCTTAATCATCACTAAATCTTTACACAGGTGTTTCACATCAAAGAAAGATTGGAATGAAGAATGATTGTACTTCTTCAATGGCATGTATTTAATGTATTCAGTTCTTTTCCAAAGTATATAATAAATATTTAACAATTAGACAACGAAGGCACATATCAAAACAAGAAGTCCACAATACTAATTATGCAAGCAACATTGTTAGAAACCCATGTGACCACAACATAAATCTTCATTCTTTATATGAATAATTCCTAAGTAATGAACTCAATTCACTAAATAAATGATGAAAGAAAGTGTTGTTCTTTCTGATATTGTACCTTGTCTTACAAAATTTGAAGAGTCAGTAAATACACACTAAGGAAAATAAATAAAGGAGCTTGTTGACATCAATACTGTTATGCAAAGGATCTAAACATAAAAAATATGAATACAAGTTATCAATCACTCAAAATATTGCAACTTTCCTAATTCATTAAAACTGGAAAACCTAATTCACATTTTAATGTTATCGAACCTTCACATATATCAATTTTGAAACTAAAATATTATGAAAAAGAGAAGAATCATATTGACAGCTAGATTTGTTCTTTGATAACTTAAATTGATGGTTTCAATTTAATTGAAAAGTAACTTGAAGTGACTTATATGAAATTCACCTTGTAAAGCCAATATCAAGTTCTTTGTTCACTTGAAAATTGTGAGATCGATTCTATATAGCACTACCAAAGAGAGATTGATTATAAAGCTGCTGGAAAATAGTGAGACCGATTCTAATTCTAAGGGGTGAAGAAGTGGCTGATCACTGCCACTGGTCGAACGAAAGAGTGAGACGTGAAAGAGTAAGAGCTGCCAATGGTCGAACGAAAAGGTGAGAGAGCAAGAACGGTGCAGGATGAAGTTGTTGGATGGTTTCGAAGGGAGATGCAAAACTGAAGAAAGAAGAGTCTTGTTTTTAGGGTCAGTAACTTGAAATGGTACATTTTTATCCATCGGTTAATTTAGTTTAGATGGTTTCTAGTGTATAAAATTGAACCAACAAAAAATTAAAAATTAACATTTTAATTAATTGAATCGAACCAATGACTATGTATAAATCAAACTAAAAAAATTGAATAGTGTTGGTTCGGTTCAGTTTGATGGTTTTCTCAGTAATTTGCTCACCCCTAATCTTATTGAATGAGTGAATTGAGCTAGTAGGGAGCTGCAAGTACCATATATGAGCAATTTTGTAAGTGTCGTAGGGAAGACTTTGTAGAGGATTACATTTGAAATCATTAAGTAACATCATTATTCAGAATGTGGATAAATACATTCAGGGATCTCCTACTCCGTCAAGTCTGAAATATTGGGAGCTTCCACTTTAGGGGGAATTTCTCCTTTATAATCTCTTAAACCAAGGGAAAAGCTTCAAGGTACCTCCTTATTGACGGTGTGAAGCTCCTTTTATCAGACGTCTCTTCACTCTAGTTGTCTTTTGAATAGGTATGTTACAATTTGACCTCCTCCTTCATGTCAACTTTGTTCACTTACTGATCTACTACTACTAGTCCTGTCCTTATTTCCTGATGCATGGTCTTAGACCCCAGTGTGTTTAATGGAGGAAAGACCCTCTTAACTTGATTTCCTTCAGGTTGTTGAGGGCTTTAAAGCCACTAGGTTGGTGAGGGCTTTAAAGCCACTAGGTTGGTGGTTAAAATTTTGGTATTTTGTGTTTGGAAGGAGTCCAATGCAACCTTCATGGTATGAGGTAATGCTTCCTAGAACTGAGTTAAAACATTGTTAGCAGTAGTACTGATTATAGAATTAAAAGCAATTTTTTGGTGATTGACATTATGTGAGGGGTTTTCTCCTCGTGAGAGAGATAAGGCAAGTTTCTAGTGTTGTTGGCCATTTTCAGCTAATGATCAAAGGTGTGAATTCTAGGAAGAAAAGTGATTACAAAAATAAGATGAAAAGATATTGTCCATAGACGATGCTAATTGATGGCCCTTAACCACAAACTGAGGAAATGACCCTATAAAATGATAATAAACGTGAGTTATAGGGGTTGTATGTTTTACATCTATTTGATACTTAAGTTAAAATGTGAAGTTGTTGAGAGTTTGAAGATGATGATAATAGAAAGTGAGTGATAACAAAATTCTAAAAAGAGAAAAAAGTATCAAAGTGCATGTACCTATTTATCTGTCATAGTATTTTATTTTAGTTATGATAATAATAACCATTGAAAGTTTTAAAGTGATCTCAAAATATAAGGAAGCAAACCTATTTCCATAACTGCATGATCTTTGAAAATTAAGGAAATGTATGCCTCTTAGGTCTTTCAAACATTAGTAGCTTTGGACTGTTACAAATGACTTCCTAAACGGTATCCCTCATTCGGTCTTTTAATTTCATTCGTCTAAGAGACTACCCGTTTCTAGGCTAGGTTTCCACTTATAGGTCATTCGATTAATTCAGGGCTATCAATAT
Source organism: Omphalea diandra (assembly GCA_949677035.1). Lineage (NCBI taxonomy): Eukaryota > Viridiplantae > Streptophyta > Magnoliopsida > Malpighiales > Euphorbiaceae > Omphalea > Omphalea diandra. Next base: position 24,418 of record CATIWR010590928.1, read on the forward strand.
TTATTAACATTAATAAAAACTAATGATTAAGATTTCATAAATAAAAATTAATAATTTTAACATTTTAAATTAGAAATTATATGTTAAAAGTATATTATTTTATTATATTTTAATTTATTTAATTTAATATATAAACATTATATCTTTATTAGTCATTTTATGGATTAATATCAATAATTATACCAAAATTTACTAAACGTTTAATATTAAACAACTATCAATTATTAGCTACTAGCTAACAATTATTAGCTATCAGCTACATTCATCATTTATCTCAAATAGAACCTAAAACGCCCTATAGCTCTACTTTTGTAATGGAACATATCCTAATATTCATTATAAACCCCCATGCCAAGCCCTTTTGCAATCTCAAATGATGCCCTTTCATAAGCTTTGCCTATACCATGTTTGACAGCCTTATTACTATTAATCTTCATCCATCCTACCTCTGACGACACCTATCTGATCTCCTTAACTTCTCTTACTAGTAGTACGTTATTGCTAACCCCTATTAAACTAGACACTTTCTCAAAAGCTATCACTATGGTCATAAATGTATTAATTAAATTCCCACATCTAGAAAAAAGAGTCAAAATGCATTTTTTTTCCTAATGAACCATAAAACTCAGCATATTGCATCGGCCATTCAACCCCTCTCATCCAACTGCAATAATTAGTCAAATTCATAGAAAACCAACCCTTAAACTCTAAGTTGGAAAACATAGTCCATTTACTCAAAGATATCACAATATGCCAAACCTATTTCACCATTGGGCAATCATATAGTACATGAATAATATCCTCCTCTTTAACCATGCAACATTGACAAAACATCTTTATTGTTAACTGTTTCCTACACCTTTCCACATTAGTCAACAACTTCCACTTCAAAGCCAACTATTTATTTTGTACGATGGAAAAATAAAAATTTTTAACATACAAAACCCATCAAGGATCCATGTAATTCAATTAAATCGATAAGAAGGATATGAAAAAAATACCAATTCAAATAAGAGTTGTGAGATTGTTAGAAGTCAAAGAGGGAGTTTATATTGGTAATACCCTACCTCGAGCTTGGAGTTAGATCTAGACCTTACCAAAGGAGCAAGGTCCTCTATAAGTATATACACGAACAAGCTATATCTAAGGGGAATGATGTGGTAGCACCTGCTTTTTATGCGACTCTCTCTTTCTTTTTTCTAAGGTGAGACAGTTATACTATCTCAAAAAACTTTAAAATCATGTATATATCTTAACCGTTAAGATATTTATGTCAACTTTATATCTTAAAAGATATAGATAAGATAATATTTTATTTGTCTAAACTTTAAAACAAAATAGATATCTAAATAGTTAAGATAATACCTAATTATCTTATCTAGAGAAGGCAATAAAATAATTTCACTTTTAGGTCTGTTCTAAGTATGCGACCCTGTAAGTTCACATAATATTGATAGTGGCCTAAAAACTATTTTGGCCTACAAATTATAAGTGACCTCTAGTAAAATATTACGACTATCCAAATTATGCGAAGGTCATTAATCTGACTTAACGTATTTCAAAAATAGTATTATAATACTTTTGTCATTTTATATCTCAATTGTACATAACGCATGGATTATGACATCCTTACATAGTTCAATTATTTCTCGATCTCTAAGTAGTCTAATGTAAAATAATATTAATAACCTTTATCAATTCATTTCTGCATAGCCATATAATTTTTTTAGTCTAACTTATCAAGAGACCCAGAGATATATTTCTTATAAATACATGAGGGACGTATTCCTTCTCAATCATTCATATTCTTCTATATAATTTACTTCATGTCCAGTATCAGTTTATATGATTATCTTGTTAAAGATGATATTGGAGTGTATCAAAACATGAAGTTCATTATATTAGAATCTATGATGATTTTCAGGTCAAAGAATTAAGATAATATTATTGCATGAGAATCACTTATGGTAGTTTGTCCATGTGGTGTTCTTATTGCAGGTCAGTTTAATACAATGTTTCTTAAATATATATCTACATGTTTGATTTAATATTTTATATCCATGACCAGTAAGTTATAGTCATCAATTAAAACACATATTAGTCTTCATTCATTATTATCATCCCAACAATAATGACCGCTTAGGGACAATTTAAACTAAAATTCAATGCACTTAAGGGTTTTACTATCAAGTGACATACTTGATGATCTTAAGTAGAATTAACTATTCATGGAATTTATCATTTAGCTATAAACAATAATATAATATAAATATTAATAAAAATGCAATCATGACATTAATAGAACATTTATTATAAAATTGGTTTAGGGCATATAACTAACACCAATCACATAAAAAGTCCTAATTCTTTAGGGTCCCCTCCATCTCTATATCACTTACCATATTTTGTTAGTATTCCTTCATTTATTCTTTACAATTGCATCATACACAGACTTGGTAGAGAAATCACCTGAAGATGATCAACCCTAATATAGCTCATATGCACCCATGTCATCAGGTGGAGTCTTGATCTATGCTAACTCTAGAAGATATTGTGCCTCAAAAAATGGTGCAATGCTCTGCCAATCACACTTACCAGAAGTTGCAATTGTAGAACAAACTTTGCACTAAAGTGATTTTATTGGAACTATATTAATTATATGAGTAATAAGCGAAACACCATCCTCCATCCATGCATCCTTTTAGAAATTCATAGTCCTTCCATTACCTATTACTCGCCTGACCCCTTTGAGAAGTCCCTCCCAATTCTTATATATGCTTCTCCATAACAAAGACCTATTCCTAACATTGGGAACAAAGTCAGCTAGATTATCACCCAAACCATATTTGGATTTCAAAACTCAAACCCATAATTCACTTAGATAGGCAATCAAACCCCACCCTAAATTTTGCATGAAAGTACAAGATTCTTTGAGAAAGAGAAGGCAACTCTTGTGTACTTCTCAGTGCATCCCATCAAGCCCATTAAGCGATAACTTCAATGAATTAGGTGTATGCTATAATGGTCTAACTATATTGGTTCACTACAAAAATCTACCTGATTAGCGATGAAATTTTTCGTCGCTAACCAGACAGATTTCATTGCTAAGTCTGCCTCGCGACAGACTAGCAACAGACTTATGTCTACCGCTAGACTAGTCACTGCTAAGGGCTTGCAATGAAATTTTGTTTCGTCACTATCTCTAGTAACAAAATTTTTTGTGGCTAAAATTTTATTATTATTCTGTAACTATGCTTAGCGATAAAATTTTAGCAACAAAAAAATTTATCGCTAAATTTAATTATCTGTCAGTAATTTCACAGAATTTCCTATAAATTTATTTAATATTTGTATATTAAAATTTTATATTTTTAATTTAATTTTATATTTTATACTGATAAATTTTTATTAAAAATAAATATTTTATTATTTATTTATTTAAATTAAAAAATAAAGTTAGTAAAATTAAAATTAAATAAATTCATCATATGTATACTTTAATGATCATACTTATAGATGATCAATTTATTAAATTTTAATATTAATATATTATCAATTCTTTAAATCTAAATACTAATAAGTTATCAATTATAAAATAAATAAATTATAAAAATTTTAAATTAAGCAGTTAACAAGTATAATTATAGATAATAAAATGAAATTTAATAACTTAAAAATTATAAAAAATTTATGACTACACAATTTCAATTAACAAATATTAACAATTACGTATTTTCAAGTAACAAAAAATTAACAATTACAAAATTTTAACTAACCAAATATTAAAAATTACATATTTCAATTAACATAACAAAAAGTAGGATGCGGTGGAGGGGGAGGCGACAGTGGAGGAAGTGATGGAGAAGACGGTGGCATGCAACAGAGGAGGTGGAGGTGGGAGTGAGGGAGAATGAAAAGAAAGAAAGAAATGAAGAAAGGAGAAAGCATAAAGAAGATAATGTGAAAACTGAGTGGAAAAAAAAATAAATAGGAAGTAAAAAATTTTAGCAATGAAATTTTTGTTGCTAAAATTCAAATTTCATTACTAAATAATAAAAAATTCAAATTTTTATTTTGGATTCAAAAATTTTATTCTAGACCCAAACAAAATTAGCGACAGAATTTCCATCGCTAATTTTTCCACATAAATAATTTAAAATTTTTTATTTTGGAGCAAAAAAATTAATGATGAAAAATTCTATAATTAATTTGTCGCTAATTTCTCACCTAAACAACTTTTAAGTTTTTATTTTAAAGCCAAAAAATTAGTGATAGAAACTCATCGCTAATCCATCTCTAATTTTTCCACCTAAACAAATTTTAAATTTTATTTTGGAGCTAAAAAATTATTAACGAAAAATTTTATCACTAATCTGTCAATAAATTACCGATGAAATTAATTTCATCGCTACTTAGCAACAAACGATTCGTCGCTAGGCGTAAAATAGAATTGTCCATTGCTAAGTCTGTCTTTTATTTTATTAATATCTTAACATATATAAATATTAATTTTATTAATTTAATATTAAATTAATATATATTATCTTCATATATATATATATATATATATTATAATTTAATATTATCTTTTAATATTATATATTTAATATTATATTTATATTATACTTATATTTTTCATATATTATATTATTTTTTAATATCATTAATATAATTTAATGTGATTACTTTATGTATTATAACTTAATATTATGAATATATTATATTATATTCTATATTCAAAATTATTTATATATAATTTAATATTATTAATATAAAATTATCTTATATTGATATTTTAACTAAATAGTGATGAAATTTCCATCTTGACGATGGAATCGCTGAGCTGTTGGCACCGAATTTGTGACAAATTGGCGCCAATTTTACCTATGAATTTAGCGATAGATTTCTAATCAATTGATAATTTTGGAATTCCGTCGAAAATTGATCACAATTCCATTACTATTTAGCTACGAAAAAATTTCATCAATGCATCCATTGCAAATCCATCACTATTTAGATACAGAAAAAATCTGTCGCTATTTTGATAGATTTTAGTAGTATTCGCTATAAATGTTAAATGAATTTAATATTTATTTGTATTAAATAATTAGTTAATTAATTGAATGATTAATTATTATTTTATAAAAATTATTGTTAAGTAAATAAAATAAATTTCTTAAAATTTATAATTATGTACAAAGGTAGTTGTAACAAAAAATTATATATTGATCAATATTTTTAATCTTATTTGACACAATTTCAATTTATTAAATTTGAAGAAAATAATTCTTGATAATCAATCAAATAAATGATATTAAATATTTTATAATTAAAAATAATATATATATATATATATGAAAACGATAAAAGAAGAGAAGAGAGAAGAAAAAAGAGGGAGGAAAAAATTTATGTGACTTATTTATTAGCAGATTTTTAAAAGTTTTTTATTAACTCCTTGCGATTTTTCTTGGAAGTAAGTTAATTTAATTTATATTCAAAATTATTATATGTTACTTTATATCATTCTAATTTAATTTTAGTTGATTAAAATTAAGTGAATTAATTATTTGATTATGAGTAGTTCTAGTATTTCAATTAACCTTGTATCCAAATTAAAATTAAAATTTTTTTATTGGACTATAATTGAGGCACAAATAATAATTGTGAATCTTACTTTTGATATGTAATAGTAATTTAATAATTTATGGAGACAATCATAAAGAATAAAATGATTTGTATTAATATTTGGATAATATAAATTATTTTTAGAAGATTTTTAATAAGCATTTATGAATTTTATATCCAAAACTACAAAGATTATTTATTATCAATCCTTTTATATGTTACTAATATGAGCATCTAGTTTATGATTTAAAATCTTAGATTGATATAATAGTGAAAATTATATTTATGGAGCTATTTTTTAAAATTATTTAATAGTAGACATGTTCAATACAATTATAGAAAATAATCAGTTTAAAATAATAAATAATAATATTTTAATATCAAATTTTATAAGAAATATTTTTGATATATCTAGTATTACATATAAAATTTTTAGAAATTTTAAAGCTCTTGATGTGTTAGTTTAAGGGTTGTTTATACTTGTTGTGTTCTACAAGCTATTAAGCGGGATAGTCCATTGAAGGTTATAATTTAAAATAACAAATATTGTCAATTTAATGTTAAATTTTTTGTGAAGTATCTTTAATATAATTATTAGGATATATAATTTTTTTAGAATTTTAAGAATATTAGATATATTAGTTAAAAATTAATATATATCCGCTATCCTATAAAGACTATGAAGTAAGATATCGTATTTGAGATTATAATTCAAAATAGTAAATAGCTTTATGTAGATCTTAAATTTTATATGAATTATTTGAGATATATTTAGAATGATATGTAATTTTTATGAAATTTTTATAATATTAAAATATTTATTTTGATAGAGTTTTATATGATATCAGGTATGGACTAATAATTGGGACAACTTATCATATTAAATATATGAAAGACAAATATTATAAGATTAAATTTAGAGGTTTGTTGAAAATTATTTTTTATTTTTATATAAATTATTTTGGATGGAAGTTTAAACTATTTTGGAGGTGTTCTAATAAGATATATTTTTTTGGTTAATCATTTATAGAATAAAATTATGACTTAAAATTCTAGATTATAAATTATAAATAAAAATGTGTTATTTAGTTGAAAATTAGTAATGTATTTATATTTACATAGTTTAGATTATAAGTTTAGTTATAATTTCATGTATTAATTATATGTTGTTAATCATATTTTAGTTTAGATGGTGTTATTAGTGGTGAAATAGTTTATGCAAATTTCACATTAGTGCTTATAAAGGTAACAGATTATAGAATATACTTGAATTAAAAATAAATAATTAATTATATAATTAAATTTATGTGCATATTTGCTAATGTGCCTAAAAGTTATGGAACATATGTTATATGTATATATTTGAACTTAATGTTTTTTTATTGAAAATTATTAGCTAAGTGTAATACAATAGTTGTTATGTGCTATATTGGGGCAAGACAAGGAATTGAACCCCATAGTACACTTGAGTTTTATGTCTATATGTATATGAATTTAGCATGTTAGATATGGTCTAGTATATACTCCACAATGTTATCAAATGTTATATGTATACGTGGGTTGCAAAGCGTTATAAATTATATACAGGCTACAAGTCTTATATAAATTACTTGATTGGTTCTATGGTTGTTAAAATCGCATTTTGACTCATATAATTTTATGAGTCAAAATCCCTCAAATGAGTTAACGCGTGTATGAAATCAATTCTTATATAAAATCAAAGTAAAAATCGTGTTTGAACTCATTAAACTCAATGAAATAATGAGTTCATGCACCCATTTTCCATTTTTTTTACTCCAAAACAATTCTTTAATAAAGTTGTACCCCTTTGATAGAGCTCTAAGTGTAAACTGTCTTAAATTATGAGTCATTACTTAATATATTTCGTGTAGTATTTATTTGTATATTTTAAATTAAATATGTGATAGACTTGAATTCATTTCTTTTATGTATTTTAATATTCTAATATGATATATGTACGTAAATCTCTTTTGTGAATAAGTTTTATTATGATTTTTTTAATGTAGTTTTATAAGTATTAAATTTGTAAAATATCTTATTTATATTTTATATATGTAGGATTAAATTTGTGTGTGTGTGTGTGTATATATATAATTTGATTTTAAAGAGTATTTTATTATATCATAAAATCTTACGTTTTTACAATATAGGTCTTGTACTGATTCTAGGTTGAAGCGAGTTTGACAACTTTGATTGGTTCTATTTAAGTCTTTTCTATATTTGTGATTTTGTAAAATTAATTATTATTCTTAATTTATTTGATCGATTTATACTTGTAAGTGATTTATGATATTTATTTAAATTTGATCATGTGATGTGTTTGTGTATTATTTATTTATTATTTTACATAAATTTTATAACAGGTTAGAATGTTTTTTTTTTTGTCTCATATAATATCTCACTAAGTCATGGTTATACTCACCTCTTCAAAATTTAGTTTTGTAAATCTTTGACTATTAAAAAGTAATACTATTTATTTCTCCAAGTCGAGCTATTCAAGTCTTTAAGTATATTTCCTTCAAATGTTATTTATATTTAATTAGATTAGTTTTCTTATCTTTACTAGATGATTTCTTTAAATTTTGAGTAATTTTTTTTTATTTTAAACATATAAATTTGACATATTATAAACTAATTAGTACACTATATTTAACAAGTTGTCATTTATACATTGAAAATATTTTGAAATAATTCATATTATTATTATTTACTTTCATTTACTTGAAAATTTATATTTTTCTTAAATTAGGTGTACATGTAGGTTAGTGAGGTTAAAACCGCAACCTTAGCTTCACACTGGTCATGATCCCTGTATTTTGACCATATAACCAATAGCTACCCTATTTTACAATCAGTTTTACAACTATAAGGAACAAAAGGTCTCTTAAAGGTGCCAAAAGGGCTACTCCATTGCTATCAAAAGAAGTAAAAGAGTCACAGTTACACCATAGAGACAAAGAATAAACTAGTTTAATGTAAAGATCAGCCAACAAATTTTGATTATTTTTATTGAGAATATTTGTCATAATGAATATGTCAAATATTTGCTATTGATATATAGACAGATTTTCTCTTATTGCGATAGGCAATAAACCTATATTTTAGATAGGCCTAATGGTACAAAAAATCTCAATCTTTTTGAGTTAGTGCGATTTTTGTCAAACTTTTTAAAATTGTCTATATAGGCCAAAATTGAGAAATTAGGTGCAATTTTGGCCAAGTATGCGTGCAATTTTCTTGCATCTCTGTAAACCATTTCACTTTATAATTTTCTTGTTTCTTAAGTTAATAACAACTTTCTTCCTTCAAATTTTGAATCATCTCTTTCTTTCTTTTAAGTTTTCCATGAATTTTTTTTTTTACTTTAAGCTCCAACACGCTTTCATCATTCTCTTTCTTCAATAGCAATTCTTCATTTTCGTTAATATCCTTGTAAAGCATCTAAAATACCATTTTATCTCTCATAGAACTCTCTGGATCATACCACTTAGAAGTATTACATGTACCTTCCTCTCAAAAAGGACAATAAAGAACCTCGCTTGGCCAAAATTATATCTAATTTCTCGATTTTGGCCTATATAAACAATTTTAAAAGGTTGGCCAAAATTGCATTAACTTGAAAAGGTCAGGATTCTTTTGGCCATTAGGTCTTTCATATATTTTGTTTGATAATTGAGAGTTATTATCTTCATAATTTGGTTATTATGGTTGGTTGTCTTATGTTTGCAATATATTGATCAATAACATTTTAATTCAGAGGCAATGAATTTAAAGATAAAAATATAAACCGAATTACTTTTTCATTTATTGAAATTAGGTTACATCAAGATCACCCATTACATAATTCCCATCCATCAATATTTTCTACAATAATATTAAACTAAATTAAGGAAAAAAAGACAATATATTGTCACTAGGGCCGACCCAATAGGTATGAGGATCCCAGACAAAAGAAAATTTTAGATATTTTCTTTATTAAAAATAAAAATTTTAAAATAAATTAGACTATATTTTTTTTTCTGTATTGGGTCATTTAAACTAGGCAAAATAAAAAATATAGGCATTTTATAACAATTTTACTTTAATTTTTTTTAAAAAAATTTGGGCTCTAAGTGCAGGCCTTAATGGCTTGCCCCTAGGGCTGGGAATGATTGTCACATCTTGATTCCTATGGCCATTGTAAGCACGAGTAGAAACAATATCAGTGAAGTCCATTGCTCACCACTATCTCTTACTTGTTCTCATTTATCTTCCTCTCCACTCTTTCAAATCTTCTCTCATTCTCTAATATTTCTATCTTTCTAAGTAGACTAAATATAGTTTAGTTACCTTTGAGAATAAGTCATTGTTCAACTCACTCAAAAAAGAAAAAAAAAAAAAATCACAATGCCCTCTTCTTATTTGCCTAATAAAGATGACAAAAGATGATCAAATCTAACCCCAAAAAACTGAGTCATTTGCTCACCACTATCTCTTACTTGTTCTCAGTTATCTTCCTTTCCACTTTTTCAAATTTTCTCTCAGTTTCTAATCTTTCTATCTTTCTAGGTAGACTAAATATAATTTAGTTATCTTTGAGAATAAATCATAGAACAACTCACTCAAAGAAGATAAACAAACCACAATGCCCTTAGCTTATTTGCATAATAAAGATAACAAAAGATGATCAAATCTAACCCTAAAATACTGAGTCATTTGCTCACTACTATCTCTTGTTTTCAGTTATCTTCCTCTTCACTTTTTCAAAATTTCTCTCATTCTATAATCTTTCTAAGTAGACTAAGTATAATTTAATTACCTTTGAGAATCAATCATAGATCAACTCACTCAAAAAAGATAAAAAAAATCACAATGCCATCTTCTTATCTACATGATAAAGATAACAAAAGATGATAAAATCAAAATCCAAAAAATTGAAACTCATTTCATTCAAATAATAACGCTTATACCATAATAGGCACTTTCCAAAAACCTTGTACCATAGTTCTCATCACTCTAAGATGTCTTTAACACACTTTCGCTTTCGTAGTCGCATAAAAGGAGTTCATTTGGTTCATTTTATTTTGGACTTCTATTACTGATACCATAATTGTGAGATGAAGATGGAGTAAGAGATTGACATTTGAAGTTTCTTTTGAGAAAAGCTAAAGATGATTAAAATGGAGACTACACGGAGGATTTATTTATAAGGAAATAGAGTGCTCATACGTGGGGAGAGTTATCTCTAGTCAACCCTTTAGTTGAAAGAGAAAGTGAATCACATTAGCTGTAAAATTATTATTGCGTGCCACATCATCATTCATGCAAGTTTTTTTTTTTTTTGAGAAATTCAAGCAAGTATTTCTGATTTGTAGGATTTAAGTGACTTTTTATTAAGAATTATTATGTGCCCAAGTCAGTTGAAGGATAACGGATGAAATTTACTGCTTTTGGCGCCTTACCGGACAAGAAGTTCCACATGCACACTGCGTTTTTTCTTGCTTGCCATATATATATATATATATATATATAATCAGCCAGTATCTTTTTATCCAAGATTGCTAATATATGTACATAGATAGCGAGCCAAACTTACAGAAGCTCCTGTTTTCTGCAATTTTTTCTTATTTTTCCAGTTCGGTAAGGCATTTTTATCCCAGTTCTGTATTTTTTTTCTCTTCAAGAATCTTAAGACTCTTTTGAGCTTTGATTCTCCTTGAAAAATTTGTTAATTTCATTTGTTTTGGTCTATCATTTGTATGGGGTTTTGGGTTTAATTTGTAGGGAGTAAATTATGTTGTGATTTTCCTTGTTGATCCTACTGCTCAACTTCTGTTGGTAATGGGGCAAACATTTCACCTTTTTTTTTTTTTTTTTGCTATTTGGGTTGTGTAGGGTTTTGGGTTTTATTTGAAGCTTAAATGTTGTCATGATTTTCCTTTTTGATCTGCTCTATTTCTAGTGGCGATGGAGCAGACATTTATTAGTTTCTTCTATTATTATTATTATTGTTATGATGATGATGCTATTTTTTTGCTATGTGGTTTTTTTTAGGCTTTTGGGGCTTTATGAGGTGGAATTAGAGGATCTCAGATCCTTCAATTTGTATAATGTTTAATAAAAATTTTGATAATTTTTTTCAAGGTAAAATAATTTTCTGAGAAATTTAATTTTTTGTTGTGTAAATTAGATACCAATTGCAAAAAGTGCTCAACTTTCTTAAAACTGAGCAGACGACTAGAAAACTACCGCCAGGGTTTTGCATTTGATGCTGTATTTATTTCATAAGAGTTACTTTCTTTTTTTGGGGAAAGAAATTTGAAGGAAAAATAGAGAATAGGTAGCCATTATAATGAAGCTGGAATAGTTGTTTAGTGAAGTTCAGCATAATTCCTTTCTGGTCTCAGGTAGCAGAAAACCTAACTTTTTGTTTTCTTTTTTAGTGCAATCTTCTCAAAAGAAAGGTAGTCTCGAATTATCATGTCTATGATGTTATCTTTGAAGGGAGGAAGTTCAGAGTGACCTGAAATTCAACTTTTCCTGTGGAGTTATCATGTTGATTTTTCCTTTTTCATTTTAGGCTTTGTTTTTTTTTTTTGGGATAAATCCTGGGAGATGAAACTCTAGTTGGATGTTTTCTTTGCCATTATAGATATCAGCTGGAGGGTGAGCTGTTCTTGGAATGATGCCAGTGGTCATGGGTTCAGTAGATTTTTGTCCAACTGAGGATGCTCTTGGGATATTGTTAGAGTACCTTGTTGATCCAAAGCTACCCTCAAAATCTTCTGCAAGGATTACTCCATCACAATTTGATCAGGAACTAATTGCAAAACAGGTGCCTTTTGCTTCCTCTTGTTTACTCTCACTTATTTTCATCATTCTTGTACCAGAATCATGTGACTGCTACTGTAACTTTATTGTTGTTTAGTTTTTAGTTGAAGTTTTAATTCTTCAAGAATTATATTGTATTGTATGTTAACAATCTCAATGAACTATTAAAAAACATAAAATTATGGCCACTTATTACTTGGCCAATGGATCATATGTCCAATGGATCATATGTTTAGTTGCATTTTCTCTGTTTGGTCATTTTGTGATCTATTCGGGTAAGATGTGTTTTCCTATTTATGGGATTGTGGTTCTGTTGGTGTAGGCTCTCAAGCTAATTTTGTTTGCTTCTGTTTGAAGAAGCTTTCCATCTTCCGTACATGTAGGATGTGTGGTTGTGTTTGATGAAGCTTTCCATTAGTAGAGGTGCGCCTAAACAGTTGCTAAGATCTAGAGTGTGAATTCCTGTTTGTGGTTCTTCCTTTTACTAAGAAATTTTGGATACTTCATTGCTAGACAGAAAAAGAAAAGCAAGAAAAGTATGGCCTTGCTTAGTTGTAGAAAACAAGTTTTGTTTTCATTTTCCAGTTTTCTTTTCTAATTCCTTGTTTTCTAATTTTCTATTTTCTAAATTGAAGATTGGAAAACTGGATAATATGTTTGTTTTTGTTTAGTTTTGGAAACATTTTCTATTTTCGGTTTTTAATTTTCTTTTTTTATGATTTTATCCTAATTTTCCTAATTTTGATTTTTCAAATGAAGAAAAACAGGTTCATCTATTTAATTTTTTATTTTCTATTAATCATTTTCCTTTGACAAAATTATGTATACATTGTGCCAAGAAAAAAAATAGTAGTCCACTTGTATTATCATAGACAAAGCATTAATTATTGATATTTATTTAAATGTGATTATAAAAAGAAAAATTGAAATTGAACATTTGCAATTGAATGCAACTTGCATTAGCATAACTATCATACAAACTATAGAGCTCATAACGAAGAAAAAAGCAAAAAGCAAATTGCCATAGACAGAATCAAACCCAAGCATGAAACATGCAAGTAATGAATGCTGTGGAGAATCCCATGTTTTCAATTTCAAATTTGGGCGTACTAGCTAAAGGATTAAATTAGAAAACATCTTAATTGTGTTTTCCAAAGATCAGTACAAAACTAGAAAATTAGGAAAACTGGTTTCCAATTTTACATTTGGAATATTGTCAAGTTTCTTAAGTTGACTCTTCTGAAAGTTGGTGTTATCAGAACTCCATTTGAGCGGCCATCCGGATTGTTTTCCAGATGGTGTTTTAAATAAACACAATGGCTCCACTTTGGTTAAGCTGATCAAATGGAAAAATTTTCAGGGCCAGCTTGTCTTTCACTATTGCTCTTCCACATGCTATAGTTCTCCAAAGAAGATAACAATTTGATACCAAATTCTGCCATGTGAAATTCCCTGTTTCTTTCCTTTGTACCATATTGACCACAGTCTAGACAGTGAGTATACTTTACCACATTGAACACATGAAAAGTGCAGTTTTCCTTTCCTTTTTGATCAATTATGTTTGTCAGCGTAGTTGATGTTGTAGCCCAAAAAGGAATGTTAAGTAGACATTATGTATGCCAAGTATTCTTACTCATGCTTTTGACTAATGACTGTATATACATATGCGTGAGTGTGTGTGTGTATATATCATAGTAAATGAATCTCAGAGAGAAAGAGAGAGAGGGATAAAGAGTGAATAGATTTTTATTAGTTGGCTTGTGCCCTCTGTTGGTTTCAATTCTCCATGGTTTCATTTCTGCTTTAGGTCTATATGCAGACAATAATATGTTAGTACGTAAATATCACTATCCTATTGTTCCTTTTTGGATATCTAGGTAAGTTATTGTACTCTTCTTTAACTGCCCCTTTTGCTTTTGTGATTGATGTCCTTCAGGTTCATGCAGTTGCGTTACTGTATAACTATTACTACAGGAAGCAGCACACGCATCTGGAATTTCTAGGTTTTGAGAAATTCTGCAAGTTAGCTGTAATTTTGAGACCTACTTTATTGGCTTATATGAAACTAATGCAACTATCCAATGATACTGAGCTAGATGACCTTGAAAAGCAGCTTTCTTTGACAGAGAAAAGGATAATAGATGCGTGTAATATATCTACAAGTTTAGATCCATCCAAAAATGCTCCAAGCACGGAGGGATGGCCTATTTCCAAGGTTGCTGTCTTTCTAATATACTCAAGGAAGGAGAATTGTTTGCTACAGTTTGGTTCCATCACAGAAGGGGTTTGGTCAGTGATTGAGAAAGATGTGGAATGCTTTTGTAGCAATTCAAAGGGAAGTATAGATTCAGACAACATAGACAAAAAGAAACGATATATTAGAAAAGCTTTAAGAACTGAATCAAAGACTGATGATTCTGGTCTTCAGCAAATTGCATTTTCAGCCGTCAAGGAAGCAACAGGTCATTGATCAAAAAATTTGGTTTCCATTGTCATTTTTTTTTTTTTTTTTGTTGCTGTAGGTCTTTGCAATTGCACTTTACTGAACCAAGTTAAATTTTCAATTAAGCGCTGTGCATGATAAGGCTTCTACAGTTTGGTATCCTATTGCTGACTTGTTACTAAGGCTCCTAATTCAAATTAAATTGTTTTTTTAAACTTTTTAAATGATGATTTTAATGGCTATGTCCTACTATAGCCCATAACTTAGGTTGGTGTATTGACTAAATTCACTAGTATTTATCTTGGTTTTGTGTTTTGATCTTTAAGTTGTCATTGATGATTCAATAAGATCCTTTCATGTGAAACAGGTATTAATCAGAGTGATCTTATAGTTTTGGAGAGACATGCTATATATTCTACGAGCAAAGAAAAGGCATCTGCCTACTTTTATATAATGCGGTGCACTCACCTAAACAATAACGGTGTCACCCAAATTCCCATTGCAGATGCGCTGATAGGTTCGTCTATTGCAATGCTTCCTTTTTAACTTTCTTCTCTTTTTTAACACTCATTTTTTTGCCTTGAATGTGGGCTCATAATAGTTGGATGGTTCAATTGAATATTTTTGCTTGGGTGCAGGATTACAAGTAAAAATAAAATAAGCCCATTAGATTCTGAGCAAACATTTAATTAGTACATTTTTTTTAATTTATTTAAACTTTCTGAAAGAGATCTGCTATACCCCTTCAACTGGGGCAGTGTTATATGTTGGCCCAAGTTTCATGACTATTGTTTTATTTATTTATTTTTATTTTTTAACAATTTATCTCTTAGGTCTACGTATTGAAAGCAAAGCTATGGGGAAAAGGGAAAATAATAAAAATCAGACTGGTAGTTGGATGGTGTCGGATTGCATATTTTTTATCTATGTTATCAGTTTTACATATTGGAAGTCCTTCATTTTCTATCTGGTAGGAGGCCAAATGGGCAGCGGGCTACACATGGGGGTTAACATTTCTCCCTTCATAACTCTAACCATAAGGTTGGAAACTACCGTAATATTTAATTGATGGGGGAGTTGAACCTGAGACTTCCACTCTGCACACCCTTAAAGGGTTATGACAATAGCAACTAGGCTAGGCCTAATTGGCTATGCTTTAACAAATAGTTAATGATTAGCCTGGTGCTAGTAATGCCTGATAATATATTATGTAATTAAATAGTGCTATTTTCTGGTCGAATCACCATTCACCATATTTTATGGCCCTAAATAGATTAGGATTGAGAAAGTGAATGGATGTTACTGTCCTCTTCTAGTTCAGGACTAAGACTTGAGCAAGTGGTGTTGAATTACTAGTCTAAGATAGCATATCGTTTGACATCCAGTATATTGTGTTTTCTTAAATACAATGTGTTGAACTCCAGAATGATGGATAAAATTCTGCAAATTTTCTGAGGGCAACTTGTCTTTCCTGTGAATAGCTTGCAGGGCCCTTTGTTTGTTAGGAGTTCTGGCCAGTGGATACACACCTCTGTTGTTGAATACTTCCATTTGCTTCCCTATGCTGAGATTCTGTCTGACTGGCTTTCAGGGTAAAAATGTCACTTAAATTGTTTGAGTGCAATTAAATGTTTGTGATTTATCTGAATTAGGTGTTTCCTATTTATTGCTTTGACTTACAAGCATTTGAATGATAGACTTCAAATTGTTTCATGGAATCAAAACGGTCATGCTATCTAACATAATGATTTATATAACAGATTTTGGCTGAAACAGGTCAAGATGCTACTGCAGTAGCCCTTGTAAAAGATATCTTTATGCTCGTGTGATACTCAGCATTATGGTTTTGCTTATCCAGTTCCCAGAAATCATTTCATCTCTTTCCTTCATTTATTTAAATCTTCTAGAATTTATTATTATATCACATACATCTATTTGACTTTAGGTTGTATTTAGATGGAGAGGTTTATAATTATAAGATTTAGATTTGCCAATTCATAGGTATTCTTTGATTGATTGGGATCTTGACTCGAGGTTAGCTTTATGAATGTGTATAAAAGTCTTATATGAGGTGTATTAAATTACCTAAGAAAGATGCGATTCAAATCTAATTCAAGTTAAGTTCTCGTCCAAAGTCATCAATTTAATCAATTAGGAATGCTAACATTTCAAATATTATAAATGAAAAATACTACAAACTTAAGGTCTTTTACCATTTAAACAAATTTGCTACTACATTAAAATGGCTAACTAGGATTTTTGAAATATAAATTAACCGCTATGCATAGTTATTAAAGGCCCAAGGCACACCAAGGCACTAAGGAATCCTGGAGCCTAGGTGCAAGGTGCAGGTGCGCGTCTAAGCAACATGAAGTGCAAAAATAAAATATTTTAAAAAAATTATAAATTTTATCATTAGACTGTTAGTAAGGTGATGTAATATTATAACTATTAATATTCAATACACATTAAGTAATAAGAACAAAAAATACACAGAAAAAAAACTTAATAAAGTTTCAAAGTCTAAACACACAATATTCCTAGGTTTACTAAAGACTTGAAATCCTAAACACACAAGAGCAGATTATTTCTTCTTCTTCTTTCTTTCTTCTTCTTCTTCTTCTTCTTCCTAATCTGTTTTTTCAGCAGTTTTCTTCTTCTTATGTTTTTTCAGCAGTTTTTTTCTTCTTCTGTTTTGTCGGCAGAATTTCTTCTTCCTCTTCTTCTATTTATTTTTTGGCTGGAGCAAATCCCTTTTCTTGGCCTAATCTTCTGTATTTTTTTCTTTTCTACTGCTGGAGCACCCTTATTATTGCTTTTTTTTTTTTGTCTTTTCTTGAAATAATCAGCTGTGGTAAAATTTACTAAAAGAGCTTTTTAATTTTAAATCAATGGTCCAGATTTACTCAGACATGAAAAAAAAAAAAAAAAAAAAGCACAAATTGTCACAAAAGCGCACCTTTAGGGCTCCTCGGCTGAGGCTCAAGGCGCGCTCCTTTGTGATAGCTCCTGTCTTTGGCTTTCTAAGGCACAAAGGTTGGTGTCTGGTGCGCCTCGGGCGCACGTTTAACAACTATGCCGCTATGGTTGGCACTTAGTGTGATTGCTGTATCGTTGACTAGGCTAGAAGTGTTTGATTCCTAAGGATAAGCCAGGAACAACTATTTTCTCATGAATACATTATTCCTAATAATGATTCTTTCATTAGATTGGGGAAGTGAACTTAGTAAGGGACTAAGGGGTACAAATTTGGCCTATTATATCCCTAATTGCCATAAATCAATATAATAATTGCAACAGTAAGTGTTATTATTATTGTTTATTACTGTATATAGATGAATACAATCTTAATATGCTTATAGTTTATTTGGCAAAATCTCTTTTAGATGTTGCAAAAGGCAGTTTGAAGCCACTAATTAGCTATTTCCAAGTGTTTATTACTAAAAAAATATCAAATTTACCTTAAGAATAAATTATAATGCCCTCTAGCTATTAGTTAACATATTTAAGATAATGTTTTTCTTCACTGCACCTCCAAGAACAATACCAATAAATCAACAATTTCATTAGATAAGGCAAAGGGATTTTATCTTCGATAAGAGGACAGTTTGAAATTTGTATTACATTAATAATACCTATATACTTGTTTTAACATTGCGCCCCTTCTTAAAAGTGGCTTTGCTGCTGAAGTCTTCGTATTAGGTAAGATATCTATTACTATTTTTGTTTATCTTTTCTCTTTTAATTTATATATATCTAATATGTTATTTCAATTTTGTGATTTCAACAAGAAAGAGGTTCTCTACGGATTGCAAGTTCAAAAAATAGGATTAGAAACCATGAATGTGAACAGTTCCAAAAGGATTAAAAAATCTTGTGAGTAGGAAGGTCTAAAAAGTTCAGATGGAAAGCAACTAGGCAGCAAGACAGGCGCTGGATCAACAGAGCAAAATGAGGATAATTGTTTGTCTAATGGTTTTGATGGGATCCGCAATACAGAAATGGATAACTCCTTGGTGGTTCACACGCAAATCAAGGACGAAGGCACAGACTCTGTTAGTAAAGTCCAACTAGATAACTACCAAAAAATGATTACTTCTACAGCTGGTTGTATAAATGGCTCGACCGAGAAGGTTAGATGTCAGAGTTACCAAACTGGGACTATGTAGTTACTCTTAAAAAGCTTTTTAGTACGCATTTCTGGTTTTTCTTGCTTAACTCTCATGTGAGGTATGAGTGAGTATGCAGGCTAGGATGGCTGACCTGTTGGAGAGGCAGAGAACTAATGAGTGCAAAGATGGAACTGTTGCAAGTGAAAAAAAGACCTGCAACAATATCTCTTCAGATCAAGATGGGATGTTAGTAAACAATAATGCATTGGTCAAGTATCAGTCAAATTCCAATGATCTTGACAAAGTACCTTCCATCATAGCTTCAAAGGATCAGGAATTGTCACAAGCTGCTTTAAGAGTTGTTTTAGGCAGAAGAGCTAAATTGGTATGATGTTTCTTTTTTCCTATAACTGATGGTTGTCTTTTAAATGATTACACAAATGCTAAGCATGCCTCTTGCTCATAGTATTAGTAACTAACATGATTTACTTCAACCTTCTTTATGTAGGATAGTAAGTCATTGCTCAATGTTATCAATGGGCAGTTGTTTGGACCTAGCAAATTGATCATCAATCATAACTAATTACATTGGTATCCATGTCACATATCATATTTTAGAAGTTGTTAAGTTCTTTTATAGTTGTATTTTTCCATATTTTATTGCTTTTGAACTTCTTAAATGTCATAGATGTCCTACGTTAAATTTTTGCATATGCATGCAGTGTTTACAGCTACGAGACATAGAAGATCAGATCGCCCAGTGTGATAAAAATATCCAGACAATTATGAATGGTATGGTTGATTTCAGTCTTACAATTTGATTCATCCCTTTTCTTTGGGAAAAGAAAAATACTGCTTTTGATTAAGAGATTATCAGAATCAGAACCTTGAATTCTCTATTCATTTAAAATGGTATGTTTGAATTGCCTTTTAGAAGAATTCTTGTGAGTGTCTGGCTTCTTAACATTGTCATATTTTGAAAAGTTATAATATCATAAAACAAGCAAAATTGCATTTTATTGAGAAGGACGTGTAATGTCTACTTGGGTTGAATAATTATGTTACTCCACTAGTCTTTGCTTTATTTTATCAGTCATTTCAGTTAAGAGTATGATCCCATGAAATTTTCATAGTTTAATTCATGTACTTTCTGATGCTAGTTAAATTTATGTATTTAAAAGCATGACTAACACATTTACTTGATGGGCATGCAGGAGATTTAATGAATCTTATCATTTTGTTTTAACTGACTGGATTCCGCAACTTGCTTTCATGAGATTTCATCCCTTCATTTAGGTTTACAACCAAACTTTGAACTTGTGTTTCCCCTTTATTTCTGACCCATAGGTGGCGAAGATGATTTGGTCCTGAAGATAGAGTCACTTTTAGAGGTTTGTAATGATGTATCGCTAAGACTTTACCAAGAAACAGCTTATCAACATGGCAATGACCGATGCTTACCTAAATTTGTTGAAAGTACGACGCCTGCCAATGAACAAAATGGGGAAAGTCCATGTCAGGCAAGTTTGTGCATTTTTAGTTTGTCTAATTGCTTATATTCTTAGAAATTTAAGGTTATATCAAACTTTTGAAGAGACTGTGATAGTAGTTCTAATAACATTGTGATGAATTCCCTATATTCTGATGCATTTTGTGGTCCTTTGCTTAAGTGGCTGAATTCCTTATATTCAGTTTTTGACATTCTTCATTAAGATGGTTTCAGGATGATACCTTGTATTGCTTATAATTATTTTTAATCTTGTATTATTATGTTAACTAGGGGTGGGAAGGGCTAGATAGCCAATAAGCCACCCACAGAAGCATATTTGTTACTTTAGCTGGAGCCTTGTCCAGCTTGAAAACACATTTATTTGCATTTCTACATAATACTACTTGAGCTTGAAACAGCTAAGTCCTGTGGTTTCTCATATTATTGGCAGATTGCTTAATACTGTGAATATCTATTACTCTCCCACTCCAAAACCCTGCCACCACCTGGAGAATAAATTTGAAATATGTTCATTCAAACCCTACTAATTATAACTTGTTCATTCAGCAGGAATTGGATGATTTGTGTTATCGAAACAACTGGATATTACCTACTTACCGAGTGTTAGCGCTAGATGGTAAGATCACGTTCAAGGAAAAAGAATGAATTGATTACGTATTTATATACTATTCAATATGCATTTAATCATTTATGGTTGAGTTCAGAGCTTCTATACCTTATTGTCTTTGAAGGTGGATTCCAAGCCAACATAATTGTGAAAGGGCCAGACTTCGAGTATTCAAGTGGTGGCAACTTGCATTCCCATCCGCACGGAGCAAGAGAATCTGCTGCTGCAGAGATGTTGGCCAAACTGCAGAAAGTGCCAAACATGGTCTGGTAGCAGGAGATTCTGTTTGAGATACCAGTGAAATGCGCTAAGTGTGCCATACATCTGCTTGTGACAGTGAACACTAATTTTGCAAGTGCTAGCTTGACTAATTTTGTTAGCTTGACTTTTGAAGCCGTTCAAGAATATCTGAACTGGATAGCAATAGATGATACAAGTTTGTAGAGATTTGATGCTGGCATTTTAACGTCTCTAAATTCCACAAAAGAAAATTGCAGCGGGTCTTCCGAGAAGTAATGGGAATAGGCCTTCTGATTGCCAAGCAGCATTTTTGTATATAAGAATCATTGCATTATGACTAATCAGATTACAAAACTTTGCTAGTTATTTTGCTTTTCCCTTCTTTTTTCTTCTAATTTCCTACATATGATGTAGCTGCAATAAGTTCAAGGAATTATGTAGCTTAAGTGAGACGAAATGAGAAAAAATATAATTTAGGGACCTAAGAGGAGCTACTTTCACTCAATAATTTTGCATTGAAAAGAAAATCCCGACATTACATTAACTAGCTGCAAGATTTTTTTCACTTTTTTTCCCCGTTTTTAAGGGAAAAAGGCATCCAGTCTAGAAATTTTCCTCATCCTCCGCAAATTTCACCAAAAACTTCAAAATTGAGTACTTGGGTTCATCTTCAAGCCCTTTGTCCTTAGTTTCAAAAACACCTTTCATTAAGCGTGTATAGAGCCTTTCAAGCTGTGGGATGCCACAATTTTCTGTGTGCTCATCAAAAAGCCGCTTGACATACTCTACATGGCTTGTTATTTCAGCATCCAACATGGTAGCTTCTTGAGATCCACTCCCTTCAGTATGAGCAGAAGCTTCTCCAGAAGTTTCAGGCCTATTATCATCTGCAAATGAGGATTCTGGCCTTTCAGGATTCATATCATTTGCCCCTAGCTCTTCTGATGGTTTTGCCTGTAATGCATTTTGTTGCCGTGATTTGTCTTCTGCTGTTGAAGCTGATTTTCATCAAAGCATAATATGATTAAAAAAAAAAAAAGGTCACATAATTCTCCAAAATAAATAAAAAATAAATATTCAAAGAATTGCAGGAGTGCATTAACTACGATAGATCTAGTAAATGTTGGATGAGGGTTGAATTCACACACCAACATACAGAGCCTATGTGGCTTCAATGTTCAGTAGTCAATAACAAACGTAAACATTAAACAACAGAAAATCTGCTGAATTATGAATTGGGCAGGAAATTACATAAGGCTGCTAAAAACTAGAGAACCGAGATATCCTTTTTCTGAGTAGCACAAAGTTTCTAGCAGGGATTTCTAGACAAAGTATTGATTTTCTATAGTAATTCAAAAAGATTCACCAACAGCCACCGTACATTACTCATTTCAAGGTGTAAGATATGTTATTTTCTTATCATTTGAAAAACTACACAGCAGCATTGTAAATAAAACATAAATACCCAGATATGTGCTGCAATACCTGCACGAGAAACATCAACATTTTTCTTCTGTCTCTTCAAGGCCTCATAGCTTTGATCCAAATTAACTTCAGGCTGTACATTGTGCAGTCGAGCACTCGCTCTAGTAACAGCTCCCAGCTGCACAACTGGGGTTGGTGGGAGAATAGATCCTGCCATATCATCTGGTATATAAACTGGACCCCCCTGGGCAGCAATCATGTCACAGCATGCAACAAGTGCAGGGTCCATTCGCAACAGCATTCCATGCACCTGAAAGAAATTGAAAAATTTTCATCAAGGCCTTGGGGGGGGGGGGGTGAGAGAGAGAAGGCAGATATTAGAAGGCGAGAAAAAAGAACCTACTGCATCCTGAAGCTCATAAGCCCTACTAACTATCCTAGCACCATTGTAATCATCACCATTATAAAGCTGAAAAATGAGGGACAAAATATGTCAACTACAAAGATAAGATGTACAAGACAACATTAAAGCATCATGTCATTTCCTTCACATTTGAACTTCATATCCTCGAATACAACAAAGTTGAAGTTTGTTGTGATAAGCAAATCTGTAACTTAGACATGGACTCAAATCTCAATTAGAAGTAAAATTCGTATTAATGAACACACCTTTGCATTAGTCATGATGAGATCAATGTCTTGCAGGAAAGCTGAACATGTAATATACTGACCAGAGTCGACACACTGCAGCAGAGTAGCCATGTCCATAGGGTTATGTACTATCGTGCGATAGTTTGGAGCATCCTCATCTGTGACGGGATAATGGAAAGTACTAAATCGTTTATCATACAATATCCTGCCAAAAAAAGAGTTTCATTTCCTACTTGCCATGGTTACCAACTAATATCAACCAGGATATTCTTAGGGGAAAAAAAAAATTTTTGAAGAGGGTCAAGGTTGCTTAGTCTTGTTTTCATAATTTTCACTATCTAAACATATTGTTCTTCATCATTAAATTATATTTAGCTTAAATATCCTTGGGCCAGCTTACACGTCAACCACAACTAAGTCCCTCCCCAGTTGGTCTCAAGGCCATACCCAAGAATAAAAAATGTTGCCAAATGACAAGACTGAGCTAAAAAAGCTTCTTGTTGCATGTCCACAGGCAAGATTCAGTTTATGAGAAATCTACATGGTTTGACTAGGTCCAGAAAATACAGCATTATATGGAGCAGGAGAAAGGAAAAGATCTTCTTACTGATTGCAAACATCTCTACGGCACATCCGCTTGTTGAAGAATCTATGACTATAATACTAAAATTAAAAAATTCCTGAAAACCAATAACATCAAATGATTCGTTAGACAAAATTCTTTAAAATATTGTTTTCAATTGGAAATAAATTCTACTATTAATGGAGAGTAATTTGGTAACATAGGGTGACTTAATCAGAAAACTTGAAGATATGAAATCATGAAAGCAGAATTATGTTTAGGATTTGAATTTTGGGTAGAGACCTAGGAAGCTCCAAATACCAGCACAAATACAGTAATGGAGTGGAGCTATAGCAATCAAAAAGTATTTAAACTTGCATTTGGATTGTTTTTGATGCTTAGCAGGAGGCATCACACATGATCTCACAACAAAGCAGATTAAAATAAAATTGCCATTTTTATTTGGCCATAAACAGAAAGCAAGACTATACTCAATCAGAAGCAGGGGTGGATAAGTTGAGTAGGTCAACTGACTGCATTCAACTTTAGAAAAAATTCAGATAATAGCCATATGAATTTTGGTAAAATTAATTGACCCCACTTTTTAAGTCCTGAACCACTGAAATCTAGTTTTTAAAAAATAAAATCTATAAATGCTCATGATAAATGCTCTTCATAACAGAAAATTGAAAATCTAGAGAAGACTATAAATAATCGCTGTTTCCATTAAATTAATAAATCCTAATTTTTTTTCTTTCATTCCATCCAAAAATATGAACTAATGTACAAAAATAATTTGAATTTATTTAATTTTGGAGAATTACATCAATTTTTTTTATATTTTTTCGAATATTTAATGACTTTTTCTCATTATAGATACATATTTTTTTTAGACGGGAATTAGATTCAACAGAAACGTTCATTTTTGAATTACTTATAGATAAGTTTGAGTTAATATATATATATATATATATAAAGACATACCATCTGATCAATCAATTGAATAAGAAATTGGACATCAAGAAAGTAATCATAAAAACTATAGAAACTAGTGCTAAACAAGCTTATATTGATCTTGACTTTGAAAATCTTTCTCCAAACTATGAATTAGGAATCATAATAATCAAATAAGAAGTATATATATTGACCTCATTGATAAAAAAGCCGGCTCTGAGGACTACCAAATCAACAGAACAGTAGGAAAAAAAGATCAGGTGATATTTAATTTCAAAAGAAGTAATTAATTCATCATAAATGCAAGGTTATGCATAATGCAATCAGAAACAAGATTAGCTTTGATCAAAATTATGCACCAGAAGAATTAGAAATAGCAATACTATAATTAGCAATAAACAGCTGTTTTCTATAATAAGACTTACATAAAACGCTGAGGAAATACTGGAACTGCATGCCCGTCAATTTCAACACATAGATCCTTAGAAGTTCCAAGCAACAATATGGGCAAGTCAGATGGAAATTCTTCTAACAGAGTCAACAAAACAGCCCTGAGTTGTTCATGAGCCTGAAATATTAAGGTTATCAAACTCGAATTACAAACATATAACAAAAGGAGATCACAAACTTCAAACATCTGGACTAGAAATACATCAACAAAAACCAGCAAGAAAATTGAAGGTCACAAATTACTAATTATCTTTTTCAATTGCTTCACAAGACAATAAAATTTCTTTGGGATATGGGGAGGGGTGAAAAAGCAAGGTTTCAGAAGATTAATGACAAAGAATGCATGAAATCAGTCAAATCGATATTGTGGCTAATTAGTTTGAGATGCATAATAAAGATTTATGCTTCATAAATCAGTTATAATTGTATTTGAATCCTCGGCTTTCATTCCATGTCACTAGAACAATAATATTTTTAAGTTGGGTTGTTTTTAATTTGCTGGAGTTGATATTGGGTTTAAAATCTCAATGCAAGTGATAAGATGATATGGTCATCAAACTACTGCTATTTAACAACTAAGACCACATTTTCTGATATAGTGGAATTCATATAGAGTCAACTATGATTCTATTTAAGATTAATTAAATCATATTGCAGTAAAAAGATTACTATTTGAATGGCTGCATCATCATCTAAAAGGAATTTTAAGCTTCAACTGCCATTGTAACTGAAATATGAAGTGTATGTCAACAAAAAAAATTCCAAAAAATTGGCTGTAGATAACAAGTTCATGCTCTTTTTAGCAATTGACCTCCCCAAAAAAAATACATGGGCTTACATTTTCCCACCAGAGATTGAACTGAGGTATATAAAGGATTGACCAATGACCAATGGCAAGGCGCGCCAGATCTCCCTCCTTGAGAGCAAGAATGGCAGGACCTTGGTCCAGCTCATCCACAAGAAGGGAATCATCAGAATCTTGAGCTCTTGTCATACGATGATGCTTGTGAATTCGTGATCCACCTTTCCTTACATCCCTATTAACCCTGGTCCCTATTCCCTGATGTAATAGCCTTCGTGGAGATCGTGGTCTTTGCTTACCTTCTTCCATAGAAAGCCTGCAAACATCAGCATGATTTCGGAGATCATATCTCCTCCTTCCTTCCTGTTCTTCTTCTTCTTCTTCTTCATCCTCCCCCTCTCCATCACCCTCATCCTCAGCCTCACCATCATTCATACCATCATCTGCATCATCGATTTAATTCCCATTTTCAGTCTCATCTGGAACAATCTTCACCTCAAAAGTATCTTGTTCATCACCAGATTCCATATTCAACTGTTCTCTTGCTACTGTTTTTGAACGTCGGGGGCGTAGTCCTTCACATCTAGGAGTTGATAGGGCATCCACAGTTTTTTTATGTTTTGGAGATCATAACTCATCCTGACTCACAATATTATCAATCCAGTTCCTCAAGGATCGAAAAGTTGGTTTCTAAAAATAAAATAACCGGAAGCTGTACATTAAATAAATAGTAATATTCAAGCTAAAACACTTCAAAGCCAGGAGAAAATAATAACTGATCCCCACAAAAACCAGTTGCTTGCATGAGTATAGTCCCTTACCATCAAGTCTACATCTTCTGATCCAGAACTGTCTGTAAAACCTTCAAGATTCACAGAAATCCTCCTCTTTTGGGTTGAATGTCAAAGATTGGTTGCAACTGACTGAGAGAAAAGTGCAATTAACATGTGTCAGAAATGGGGATACTAAGCACAAGGAGCAATAGGATAGAATTTTTAAATTTTAGTAAGCATCAACAACAAGGCATGCACCTGAAAAATCATAAATATCTACGAAGTCTTATATAGTTTTATGTACAGGAAATAAACAAATGTCTTGCTGGAGGCTAAATCAGATCAAAATCCTTAAATAAGTGATCTTCATGATTATTTAGGATGTTAGTTTGTCGCTCATCATTTTTTTTTTTTTGGTTTCTATGCTTTACAAGTCAGTGAATTTGCTGCTCTTTTAGACTGGCCTTTTGACCCTGGAAACTTCATCAATATACAACTCTAGGTTGTCAAACCCAAAAAAAGAAAAAGTGCTTCAATTCAACCAAAAAACAAAGCTTTCCTATAAAGACTACACCCTTATATGTTGGATAGAAAATTATTAAACACCAGAAGAACACACAACAATTGTAATGAAATGGTTCTTTCTTCACAAGACAGAGTAGGACTCAGCCTCCAACTGCAGGGAGTTACATGCTTAAAAAATGAAAAAAAAGATGTTAGAAACATATGTTTGCTAAATAAAATTCCAGCCACCACTAAATCATCCATGCAATTACACAATGAGCATGTTTAATACACTAAAAAATGGAATGAGAATAGGATTTCTATTCTATTTTCATATTTGGTACCTTAATTTACTTCAAAAATTTAAGAATATGATTCCAAACAATTAGAATGTCTCACTACCCTTCCTATTACATGATATACTAAACAAAAATAGTGAATCCTAAAACACTCTTTTTTAGAATGGGATTTGATTTTCTATTTCTTAATGTAACTAAACATGTCAAATATGCATTCTAAACAGGCGGAAATGCCATTTAAGCAGCAACAATACGAATCAAACATTGATTAAAGCTAGAAAAGAAAAAAGAGAAATGCGGAGGAACTTGCATTATTATTGGGGGTCCGTGAAGGGCCATTGGAGGGACATAACATCTTGGCAATTCGAGAAGCAGCAGTCCTGGTCTTAGTTTTATTCTTCCGGGTGCGAATGATGGTAGGAGTATAATATAAGTATGTCCAACCGAACACTTTAGGCCGTCTCCTGAGCCTGTCACTTGTTCACACCGGCCTGGAAACAGGCCCATCTCCTTGACCGGGTCGCTTCGGATGCATATATGCAACAATAGCTCTACTGATTACGCTCTCCCATGCAACTCCAAAAAATGCCTAACCTCCCACATTCACATAAACAATACAAATAAATCAGCAAACCTCCAAAACACAATATTAAACCCTAGTTTTGATTTCTGCAATATTTAGAAGCAAACATCAAACAAGCACAAACAACAACTACAGGACTACGATTATCGAAGTGAAAAAAGAAGAATGCAATTAATTAAGAAAAGAAGAAGAAGAAAAACCTGGGTTTCATCAATTAATGGAGTTGGTTGTCGGTGGATTGATATCGATCTGATGAATCCGTCCGTGGCTTTGTAGTCGCAGGGCAGAGACTTGATGCGCTCCCACAAAGGAACCGTTAGGTTATTTTCATTTTCTTGTTCCTTAGTGTATTTAATTATTTGTTTCCAGGGCTTCTGGTTGATTATTTGCGTTTCTTTTTTCTTGTGTACATTACATATGCTGGCGGATGCCCTTGAGTTCATCTGCTTTTTCATGTCATTAAAAAAAAAAAAAAAAAAAAAACGCAAACACATTTCTTTTAAGAAGAAATACACATTGCAAAATTTTTTTTTTAGAAGACGCATTATAAAATTAGGTTTTGTGAAATAAACAAAATAAAATATGCAAGATTTTAAGGTTTTGTTAGAAAAATAAAGATTATTCTACCTTAATTGTAGATCCATTTATTGTTAAATTCTAAAATTTGGGTAAAAAAAAAAGTAAATAGTAGTTAGAGAAATAATTATTAAAGAATTAGAGGTATTTATTTTAACTTTTTGGAGGTAATTTATATTTTTTTTGTTTCAAAAAGTTTTATAATGATCCAAAAAATCTAAATATTTTCTCATTTTTAGTCATATTCAAACCTTTTAAAATATATAATTTTATTTAAAATTGATAAAATTTATGTCACTAATTTATACTCAAGATAAACTTTTAAATAAAAATTGATATAATTTGCTAATATGAGTATTATATAATTATGGTATATATATTTATATCCAAAATCAAATGAACTTAAAAAAAAGAAATATAAATAATTTGTGTTTTTTTTCTAAAATCACTTGAAAATTCAATTATCAATTAAAATATTTATTTTTTATAATTTCCCTATATTTTTTTTAAACAAATTGAGTTGATTATGAAATTCTCAAATAAAGTAAAAACTATTCCAATAAATGAGACTCGCTCTTCACTCTTAATTTTGATCATGGATATAAATTATATGAGTTTGGCTAATTTATGATAAATTGTCTATTTTGATAAATCTGAATATAATTATAAAAAGATTTAATTTTTTTCATTATGTCATTATTAAAATATAAGTTACTTTTCTAATTTTTGCAATTCAAAGTCATAACAAAATTTTGATTGTAGTTTTATAAGTGATTTTAAATATTGAAATAGAAAAGTAAAACTCTAAAATTTTATAAGAGATAATCTATGTTTAACACATTAATAGCGAGTTAGAATTTGTTATAGTGTTATGAACAGTAGCAAAATTAACGCAATGTTGTGATTTTAAGCAAATATGAGGATATGTATTTTGTCTTGTTATTTTTTTAGGGACTAAAGAGTCTTGCAACAAACGACATCATTTCATTAGTTAGGATAGATAGAATTGTAAAGAGAGAGCGACATAGAGAGATGAGAGAGGGGAGAGTAAGAGAAAGAGAAGTGTAGAAAGATATAGAGAAAATATGGATAAAAGGTGGGGAGAGAGGGAAGATACTAGAATATCAAGCTTTCCTTTTATTGTTGATGTCATATAATTCTTGTCCCTACCATCAATGATGAATTTAACATAGTGATGGCTTAAGTAATGAGTGTACAAAAGAATGGCTAAGATCTTAAAAAAGAGTGGGGTTTGGAACCAGATATTAGTTCTTGTTGAAATGACTACGATTAAACCTAAAAGAAGATAATGATGATGACTTTGATAAGATTAAATGAAGGATGGTTTAGAAATTTAAGAGCTTAGTTCTTTAGTAACTCTAGGTTCATCTTTTGGGTATCATATTGTTAAACCTTATGGTTTAATTCTTATTTTGAAGATAATAAATATAAGTTTATGTTGATTTGGCTACAAGTATTTATGTGATAGGTTTAATGTCCTCAAAGTTTCAATTTCAAGATTTTCAATGTTGTTAAACCTTATGGTTTTAATTCTTATTTTGATGATAATAAATATAAGTTTGTGCTAATTTGGCTGCAAGTATTTATGTGATAGGTTTTAAATCCTTAAAGATTCAATTTCAAAATTTTTCAAAATCAAGAGAAGTGCGAAGATTTGTTATCTATGAAAATCAACCAAATTAAAGATCCAAAACCTCAAAATGTTGATTCTTCTTGGCTTAGGGTCAGGAAAAGCTTAAAAGGATGCCAAGCTCATAGAATTGTTAGTTTAAAATATGAACATGATAGGTTATTGCCAAACACTAGATTTTAGGTCCTTAGGATGTAAGCCCAATGATAAGAAACTACTTGAATTTTTCTCTAACGAACAAGGAGAATAATGCCTAAAAAAGTGGCAAAAGCTTAAGAGAAGTCTTGAATTAAACTCATCTTTCTATCAACCAAACCTTGAAAGCCTTTTACATAAAAGAACAATTGCCTGTATAACTAACTTAAATGTCATTATAGCCAACTGAAGAGGGTTATACAGATACTCCACTAAAGTTTAAAAGCAAGGAACTTTTAGAATAGTGAGCCACTAATCTTTAAAGGGATGTACAACCAACTCAATGTTTGTACATACATCACCAAGGTTATATAGATAACTCTCAAACCCCTAATCTTTAGAATTTTTCTTATAGAGAGTGTGAGAGGAAGTGGGATAAGGTACGATCTATGATCAATTACACCTATTCCTTTTGTATAAATACCTCTCCCATTGAAAAGAGAGGAGAGACTATTTTACCCGAACCAAACTTTGTTGAAATTATCTATCAACCATAGAGAAAACATAGCCTAAGTGAAAATTCCAAACTCTTAACACACATCCAAAAGATTCAAGGTAGACCAAGCTTTGCACTAGCATTTAACATTGTGTTCCTTTGCATTTGGAGAAAAATCCTAATACTTAAGTGCCTTTGAGGGTAAAAGACACCATCAAGGACATCTAAGGACTTTTTGCCCCACCTTTTTCTTTTCCTTCCTTTTCTTCTTTCTCTTTTTAATTTCTAGTTTCAGAATGCCCAATGGATTGTACAGATGAATAGTCAGACCACTAGAAGGTTTATATAGACCACTAGCTGATTTGTACAATTCTTTGTTACTACTTATAACACTATTCATAATAGTTTTTATTAGCTTGATTTTATGTGATTTTTTACCTCTTTTCTAATTTTGTGAGCCCTTTATAGTAGGAATAGGTGGGTTTGAAGGCGATCCTCATTCCTCATTCTTGAGGTTATGGTCACTAAAAATGCTTGATTTAACTTGCATAAGATGCATTCTTTATACCTTATTAGCCTTGTTTTGTTTACTTTGCGTGTTTGGTCATTGGTAAACATGAAAAGGAGAGATTTGTAACCTTCATGACCCTTGGATTCACCTTTGTTACATGAATGGTTATGATGTTTATTTACCCTTTTTATAACTCCTTTTATCTTACACTTATAGAGAGTCCAAGTTATCCCCTATATGGCTATTTTGGATTTATCTTCCCTTTGAAGAACTTGGTGACAAATTCATGGTAAATAGGTAAAGATGTGCATTCCAAGGACCCCAATTTTCTTCATTTGACATGTTTTTTTTCTTTAGTTTAGTTTTAGTCTTTTGGCATTTTGATTGTCTCTTCATTTCTCCTAGCATTCTAGTCCCCACCTATATTTAAGGATGCTCCTTTTATTGCCTTTAAAATAACCTACACTTTTGGAGCAGACTAAGAGAGGACCTTCGGATTCATGACCCTTTATTTTTTCCTTTATAATATGCCCTAATATCTCTTAGTTATTATTTGCGTGTTTACCATCTTGTGCTTCATCTGTTGATGCTATCATATGCCACCATCATGTGTTGTGTTTTATATTATGCTTTATGTGTTTAATAGTGAATGCAGATAGTATATTAAGTCCCCTAATTGACCTCTAATACGGTAAATGACATTGAAGATTAGGGACTAAATGAACTAGGGTTGCAAATTACAAGAGTGAGGTAGTATACTTCCTTTTTAGTTGCTTGCTTTGAGTAGGTTTAGGGGCTACTTTGTTTTCTACTTTACTAATGACTAATATGTGTTTTTTTTTGTAGGTTAGGGGATCTAATTAAAACATAATTTGTTTTATTTAAGTTCATTCTATGATAACCCCATTTATGCTCACACATGTACTCCTATTCTATGGTCATTACTTGCAAATAATTGGATTTTATGAATGGTTGATAATGCACTATATGAATGTTTTAGGATAACCCAATATCGACTAATTAATCAATATGGCTAAAATTGTAATTGTGAATGAAAGATACTTGAAGACTGAATCCTAACGATTTAGGGGTGTCTAACCTTTTCCCCACACCATACCTAATTTTCAAATCTAATATTTGATAAGGTGAAGACGAATTGGGCCTTTTAGATTGACCTATGAGGCCTATAATCCATCTTGCCCAAAATTTTATCCTGGCCAAAGTTGGATGGTGACTCTAATTAAGTTTTAGGGGTGGTACAAAAACTATTATTCATATTGGCCTCTATTGACCATATCATTTCAATAAGGTTTCTACCCATTATAAAGCCTTTAAAAGATCTGTTGAAGATCCAAACATGTAACATAGTATGGGGTTGTACTAATGTATGACTCTCGCCCTTTCAATCTCTTAATTGTTGATAAAAAGTTAGGAGTTACAAGTAAAATTTCACTCATTCGATCACAACTGTAAAATTGAGGCACTCATAATGACAACTCTACTGGGGACTAATGAAATTGACTTTATGCTATAATCTTCGATTCACTTTTACAATATTATTCATGTTGATTGAAATGTCCTTTGCATTCATGATAATTTTCACACATCACCACGTGCACTAGGTTAGCCTTTTAGACAACCACTTGTAACTTAAGTATTTTTTGGTACTTTTCGGTTAAGTACTTTTGGGTATGACAAATGGGGTGTATACAATCCTCTAAGCTTGTGGGAGTCATCTACTACAACAACTTTCTCAACTATTAGGTGCACAAAGGAGCAATAACACCTTAGAATAAGACACTTTAGAATAACGTGTACATCTTATGCATAAATGCTAGTTTATTTTATTCATGCATCATTTTGATAACCTCTATTTTACAACCATTATAGCTTCACCTAAGCCCACATGAAACAAAAGAGAAAGAAAGCTAGCTTGAAAGAGAAAAAATTACTTAGCTTGAGATTATGGGATAGTTTTTTGAAGATTGAACTAAATACATATCATATGAAGTAATAGTTTTTTAAAGATTGAACTAAATACATATCATATGAAGTAAGAATTTATTGAGGCCATGGTTAGTATTAAACAGGTGTATGAGGTAGATATTTGATAATCGAGTGGTGATGACTTTTAGCTCTTCCCTGAGCAAGCCAATGAAAAATTTGAAGAGAAAGAGAAGAACTAAGAGTGGTATAACACTGAAGAGATCTTAAATGTACCCCTAGAGAATCTCCCATCCCCAAAGGCATTGATATTTTATCTCGAACCAATTTAAAAATGATCATGTTTTCATCTTTAAGTTTAAGGAAATGAACAGTGAATTTCTTACTTGTGTGATGTCTTTCCTAATGGTATTATGCATTATTTTATGAGCATATTTAATGTTAATTTTATGCATATCACAACATTTAATCTTAACATAGGAAAATTCTAAAATTTTGCTAATAACTAGCGAGTTCACATTTGTAGAGCAAATAAAGTCTGAATAACTACTAAGGAAGTATTAAAAGGTCTTTCCATGGGTGTATGAGGACATGCTATCGATCGATGGATAACCGAACATAAAATCTTTGCCCACTAACATATAAGGCTAGTAAAGCACAAGCTCTAACGAATGTGGCTAGAATAGGCATATTGAATGAAGGAAGAAGTGGCCAAGTAACTAAAAGCAAAGTTTTTAGAAGTGGTTGACTACCCCGAATGGTTGGCTAATATAGTCTTTATACCTAAGAAGGATGAGTGACTAAGGATGTGTGTTGATTATAGGGGCTTGAACAAAAAATGCTAAAAGATGTTTCTCATTACCTCACCCTGATATGTTGGTTGATTGTAAGACCAATTGTGTCGTGTATTCATTTATGGATGGTTTCTCAGGCTATAGTCAGATCCTTATGGGTATTATAGATAAAGTGAAGACAACTTTCATCACTGAATGAAGGACTTATTGTTATCATGTGATGTTGTTTAGAATGAAGAATGCTGGGGCAACCTATTAGCGAATGACAATTGTATTATTTTATGATCTAATACACAATGAGGTAGAGGTGTATGTCAAAGATATAAGAGTAAAGTTGGAGACCCGAAAAGGGCACTTTGAGGCTTTGGAGAAGTTCTTACAAAGGATATATCAAGGTAATCTTAAGCTCAATCCCAAGAAATATATATTCAGGGTCACTTCTGGCAAATTTCGTGCTATGCAAACAAAAGGGTACTGTAGGTGTAAGTGGATAAATGACCATGGTATTATGATATAGAGAGGTATTTATAAGATGGTGTGTACCTTGAGGGGGTCAAAAAGAAGGATAGGGATGTTATCAGAAGGTTATCCCCATAGTTCATGATTTATACAAATGCTATATGGAATTCATTTAAAGTGTTAATAAAATAAGAAATCAATAAGGTGATGGAAGGAGTGCATTTAAGAGTTTATGGCCCACATATAAGTGGTTTAGCCTTAGCAAGAAAGATTATTAGAATGAGGTATTATTGGACCATTATGGAGCAAGATTGCATTAAAATCATGGATAGATGTCGCCACCGGTAGAATTGCAAAACTTGACCTCATCTTAGCCATTCACCATTGGGCGTTAATATCATTGGGCAGGTGAAGTTAGCATAATTCAAAGGACACAAGTACATCATGGTGGCAATTGACTATTTTTTGAAGTGGGTTGAAGTCGAGGCTTTTGAAAAGTTAAGGCAAAGCAAATGGCTAAGTTTATAAGAAAAAAAATCTTTGATGTCATTATGGTGTGTTGCACCACATTGTGACAAGATAATGGTGTACACTTTCAGGTTGGGGTCAAAACAATTATGGAGAAATATGGAGTAACACATCATAAGTCTTCACTTACAAACCATAAGCAAATAGTGCAGTGGACGCAACTAATAAAGGCATTAAGAATATTCCGGCCAAAATTACAGAAACTTACAAAGATTACTCAAAAAAGCTAGAATTTGCATTGTAAGGATATCACACTACTACTAAGACATCCATAGAGATGTCACCTTACTCTTTACTGTAACGGAAAGAAGTTGTCTTACTAATGAAAATGGAAATGAAGTCCCTTCGAGTATTGATTGAGATGAAGGTCTCTGAGTACGAATGGGTGAAAAGTACGTATACCTAGTTGGTCCAGTTAGATGAGAAGTGATTGAAGGCTCTATACCATATCTGGCTTTATAAAAAAAGAACGATGTGCTCTTTTGATAAAAAAGTCAAGTTGAGTACATTAAGAGTGGGGGATTTGGTGTTGAAAGCAATACAACTTTAAGCTCAAGATCCTAGGGAATAATTCAACCCAAATTGAGTAGGTCCTTATGTAATTAAGCAAATATACTTAAGTGAATGGGTAAAATTATCAGACATGAATGGAAATAAGTTCTCTAAACTGGTAAATTTAGACCTATTGAAAAGTATTTCATGTAAGATGAGAGAAAAAAATAAATAAGCCCTCTAAGTTAAAAACCTAAAAGGGCAACTTAGGCAAAAGTTAGGGCAAAAAAAGAGAAAAAAGAAAATGAAGAAAAATAATAATAAAGTAAAAGATGAGAAAGTTAGTAGAAGGAATTGACAGTAAGCCAACAAGAGGACTTGATAGTAAAGGTAATATAATAAAGGAAAAAAGGATAAGAGATAATGTGCAAAAAGCAATATACTAAGTAAACTAGTAAAATTGGTGGGATACTCTAATGTGCCATTATTAAAAGGAGAAAGTATGCATATAATTGATGTATAATATGTGAAATGGAATGATTCATAGTAAATATAGCACTATAAGGGAATATATCTTCATAATGTAAGTAATATTTGTCAAACATGTCTTTAAGCTAAATAAAATACAAGAAGTTTTCTCCATATGAATATTATTGTCCTAACTCTTTTCAGATCCAAAAATCCTATACCTCTAACCGTCTTGCAACTAAGCCTTGAGATCAATATCATTAGAGGTGGAAGCCTTAACAATGATGACGTGGTAGAGATAACGGTCAGCTAAGGTGGCATCCACCTTATTTAGGAAACACTAAGTGAATGACCTCTCCATTAAGGAAGGGAGAAAACCCATAATAACCTGTGAAGCTCTAAACCGTTGGTGAACTTTGGAAGGGTCATAAAAGGTCTCTAATGTCAAAATAGGGATGATCATACAACCACTATATGTCCTTAAGTAACTCTTGTCAGTCTTTACCATAGGCAGGTCCAAAAAATATCGTGGTTAGATATGTGGGATAGCCACTCAGTCCACTCAACCTTAGTAAAAATAGGTCTCAATAGGTAGCGATTTAAATGGTGGCGTAGGAAATATTGCCTCAAATCTATAATAAGAGACTTCAATAAGCCTAGCCTATCCTGCAAAAGAAAAAAATAAAGAAAAAATATATATGAAAAATGACAAAGGAAGAAAAAGAGCTCATTAGGTTTAAAAATTGAAAGGGCAACCTAAGCAAAAATGAGCAATCCACTGAATAGAAAACCCGAGAGGGCAGTTCGGATAAAAGTTAGGGTGAAAAATGAAAATAATAAAATAAAAGAAAAATGATGAAAAAGAAAAATAATCGTGAAAAGTTGTAAGAAGAGCACACTTGAAAGAGTAATAGGCTTTTTTAGATAAAGACTTATCAATCTCGAAAACAACCCTGTCCAATCCCATAATAGTCTTACCTAGGATCATAAAAAGTATGGTCTAATAGGCTTTTAGACAAAGACTTATCAATCTCAAAAACAACCCTGTCCAATCCCATAATAGTCTTCCCTAGGATCATAAGAAGTATGGTCTTACCTAGCTCGATCTCTTTTATGACCTACAGGGCTTGAAAGTCAAACTTACCATTGTCCTTGTGGATAAAAAACTTTCCCATCAAGATGGATGATAAAATACGAGTTTAAGCAATCCTAATTCCACTCCTACAAGGGTATGAGGAAAGTAAAGGAGACAACAACACTTTCTCCTCCTTAAGGGTATATAAAGGCACCCTCATCATATAGAATATCAAAGAGATCCATCATTTTATGGATATGAGGGTAGTCCAAGTAAAGGAGTGCAATGTTGTCAAACGGACCATATGCAATATAGAATGGCATCAAACTTCTTAATAAGTAGGCAGATTGTATTTTTTCCAAAACAAAAAGAGCAAATGGATGGATCTTAGAAATCATAAGCTGGTCGAAGGAATTTTGGGTTAAGTTTGATGGATGAGAGATAACGAAAGGCCTTGAAATCTCCCTAAGGAAAATGAGCCCAACTAAAAGCATCAAAGGACTTTAAAAATGCTTTAGCCATGGTGAGAAGGTGAAACACAACTGTTGAAAGTGTAGAAATTGAGGGTGAAAGGGGTTAAAAGGAGAAAAAAGACGAATAATGCTTGACAACTATGTGCAGTACAGTTATCTTTATAGACTTGCAAAGCTGTCTGTATAGATAATAAGTTGTCTATACAAACAACTTGCCAGTCTATATAGACCACTGAGATTGGGGACAACAATATGGATTTTAACCAGCCTTTTCATACAAAGTTCAAGTTAGGGTTATCTTCAACAAGCATAAAGAAAAAGATAAGTGTTCTAATCACATCATTAATTCAAACAAACACAAAATGGTGTGAAAATGACATCTATCATAAATAAAATAATCAATGTAACAAAATTGGGGTATAGGGGTCCTTAATATCTAAAATGGGGGCAAATCACACCCAACATCATTCAATTAAGTGTACAAATGTTCTTATAAGCTCCTACAATTATAAAAAGAACAAAGGTATGAAGTTGAGGGGAGGCAAGCAATGGCAGCCTAGTCTTCCTCCTTCTCAATGACCCCTCATTCTTCTTTAGCTCCTCTATAGTGGGCGACTTTAAGTTAGCTTGTAGGTTAGTGAGTTTAGCATGAACCTCTTAGAGTGCCTAATCCTTCTAACAAATCTCCTCTTAAAATAAATAAAAGGTTAGGGTGGTCAAAACACGCACATACAACACACACACACACATACACACACACACACACACACACACACACACACACACACACACACACACACACATATATACATACATCAATAATATTGTGTTTAGCTATAGCTCACACATATGTTGAGTATATGTCCTCTTAAGCGTGGTAATCAAATTTACTAGTTGATTAACCTAAATATGGGGGATCTTCACACAAGCATTGTCTAAATGATAAAGCAATAAGAAATAAAACAATTGCAAAGGAGGAAAAGTTAAGAGAACCTTGTGAGTAGTAGTAAGAGGGTCGAAAGAGTATTTAAAGCCATTAACACACTAATAATGGAAGTGCTATAAGACTTTACCAGGCTAGTTGGCAGAGGATCCAGCTCGACCACCAATATAGGCTCTAGCCTTGATGTCTTTAAACCCTCTTATAACTCCCCTCTAGTGAAGGCTTTGAACGCACCCTCTCTAACCTCACTTGGGTGCCATACGCTCCTCGCTTAAGCACCATCCCTGTGTATAAGCCTAGTAGTGGCAATAGGAACATACATGCACAAATGGCATGGGGACCCTAGGAGAGATGCCTACATCTAGCTATAATACCTAGTGGTGCTAGACACTAATTCGTCATTAGGTTAACCCACTAAAGCATGATTGAGATTGCCATTTTGCAAATCGATGATCCAAAACATGTACTTCGATTGATCCTTTGACATCAAGTACACGTAAGGTCTTTCCCTTTAGAGGATCACCTGCTCATTGAGATACCACTCTTCTATAAAAGGTCCTACAAGGAGCCAATGCTTATAAGAGCATCCCTCGACCTTGACAAGCTCCCTACTCCATCCATCCTAGAACCTCTTTTAGTCAAGGCAAAGCTGCAAAAAATAATAAGCATTGTAAGTATCTGAACTAACATTAGATAGAATATTGAATTTAAATATACAATTATAAATAATTAGTAACAATTTATTCCATGCATAAATTATAAAATAAATTTAATATGGGGTTTAATACCACTTGTTGGGATTCCAATCTTATGCTAAGATTACATGCAAAACGTATACAATAAAAGAATTAAAATTTCAATTTCTAAATATTAAAGGATATTTGTTAAATTAAGATTCTAATCAAAGACAAAAACAAATAGCTTTACGTTGAAGGTCAAATCCACCATTCTTTCAAAAAGCTTTTATCTTGCTTACTTGTCAACACCTTGTATATCCAATCTCTAGGCTTATCCGCACTATCCAAGTGGAGAGAATCTTAAGCCTTTCTTGTTATGGTCGAATAGAAAAGAGAGGCCAGTGACATTCAAGCTTAATTAGTTTATCTTTATGAAATAGCATAGTTGACCCATGAGTCATCATTTATATATATTAGTATCTTCCAAAAACTCTAATCTTATTAGGTAATTTTTGCCAAGTGGAAATTATAGTTTGGTCCTTATACTTATCACGTAGGTACACCTAATTGCTTAAGCTAAAATAACACACTCTAATTAAGTCATATTTAATTTAATTTATTTTCTTCACCTTAATCCATTTGTTTAATCCATTTATATATAATCTT
This sequence comes from Omphalea diandra, assembly GCA_949677035.1. Lineage (NCBI taxonomy): Eukaryota > Viridiplantae > Streptophyta > Magnoliopsida > Malpighiales > Euphorbiaceae > Omphalea > Omphalea diandra. The sequence continues at coordinate 64,677 of CATIWR010590928.1, forward strand.
ACAGGTTCCTAACTTATTTAACAATAAATATAAATTAGAGTTATTAATCAATTACATAATTGATAACTAGATAAATTAAATAATTTAATTTATCATCAATTCTATAATTGATTTACTAAATATTAAATAATCATGATTAGTGTCTAGCTTACATATCATGATAAATCAATATAACTGGGAATGATTATTTAATCATATACCCTTGACAAGATGACTATTAAGGTCCTTTCATTAAAGATGTCCTAATCAAATCATTGAATATGAAAAATGCCTGTTATATTATTATAGTGGTTTGATCATGTTAAAATCCTTTTAACTATTGACTTAAAAATGATAACATCATTTTTACTTTGGCTAAAGATTCATAGTCAATACTAAAAGCCAACTAATAGGACATGCTTTAAATACTTTAGGTTAATGAATCCTTTCTTGAATATTCACTATATGTATTGAGTTATTACTATGCATAGAACAAGCCTTATGAGCAATCATTGATTACGACAACCAAAGTCATGAATCAAAGTATATGTCACTTGATATTATGACGCTCTCAAGTCTATAAATTAGTTACATATAACTCATGAGAATGAACTATAAACATGCAAGTAATTCTCCATATGGTAAATCTTTATGAGTTTGCCAGTGAACTTATTATTAAATGCTTCAAGTATCTTGTATACTTCTACTTATGGATTGGTAACTACCTTGATCTTTACGATAAAAACATATATGTACTAGTTCCAATGACATTATCAATGTCGAGTCTTAATAGTACATCGATAAAAAATAATTAGGAATGATACTTTGATGCGACAAGTATCTTAAGTTATTATTGTAAAGTATGTACATTCCAAGGATTCATAAGCACTAAATATATAAAATAAATAACTATATCACACAATTAGTAATATGTCAAAAGATGAAGATGCATGTATATAAAATAAAATACGAACAACATATAAGTGTCTAATACATGGCATAAACAACTGATTGGCTATCACGACATATACTATGTTAAAAGAGCTCTCCCCCTCAAGGTAAAAATTAGTGCTATTTATACACAAGGAGAATAGCTTTAGTGATCAAGTTCATCTTAAGAAATATATTTGGACCTATTAGAATATGTTGGAATATCCTTTTTCTTCAACAAAAAAAAAAAAAAAGCCCAATCACAAGATAAGAGTATCATTTTATAATTTAGTATTAAGTTGTTTATACAATTAATTTAGAATAGTTATACAAGCTTTAAGTAGTCTATTCAAATAATAAATGGTCTATGTAGACCTTTATATTATTTGTATAAGCTACTTTTGTTCTATATAAGGCCAAAAGGTTTTAGAATAAGGTCTATGGCTTTAGGCTTTCTATTTGATTTTTGAGGGGTCTAAGAGGCTTAGTGGATATTTTTTTAGAATTATCTTAGTCGAATGCCCCCTTAAAACCCTAATTTCCTTTTATCTCAACAAGGAAAAAATTCTTATTATTAGGCTCGTATGCTAGAGTCTGAAAATCCAGTGTTTGTACCAAATATGGTGTTATAGGGATAGGTGGTAATCCACCTAATAGGATTCTTAATGCTTAAAAAGATTCATTTTGCCTTTGGTGGACTTAAAGTTCAAGGTGTTGATTTTTTCTTTCTTGTTTCTTTTATATAAAGGTTTATTTTGTTATTGTCAAAAGGCTTCTAGCATCAAGTTCTTACATGCTTTAAAAGGTTTTCTTTACATTTAATGTTGTTATGTTCATTAGAACACAAAGTCATTGGAGATTAGGTTGATCAAAGTTCTTTTCGTATGGGGTTTGAAAATTAGGCTCGTATTAAGCAGTTGGTTTTAGTAGGGGTATTGCTTCTAAAATAATTTAATTATTAAGGTTCAAGTTGTTATAAACCATCCCTAGTTCTTGCATTATTTTATTAAAGATCATCTTCCGCATATTGGTATTTTTCTTTTATTTTTGGTAACTCGGATGCTTATCTCAAAAAGTTCTTTAAAGGGACTTATCATCTAGTATAGTTAACTTTTCAACTCTTTGGTTACTAGTAGGTAATTTCAACTTTATAACATCAAATCACAAGGTTTCTCATTCTAATGAGAACGTGAATCATAAATGCATCTTTTTTAATATATGGATTGCCAATAATAACCTTGATGAAAAACCTCATCATTTGATAAGGTTTCTTTTACATGATATATTGGGGAGTAGGGTAATAATTGCAAACAAGCTTAACTTGATAAAGTTATTTATAACATCAGTTAAAGAAATTCATTTTAGGAAGATTTAGTTATCCATTTAGGTAGAAACCATTTAGATCATTGTCTGCTTTTAACTCACACTTCTCCTTTATCAATGGTGGAATCAATTGTCGATTTTAGATTTTTGGCTTCATGGTTGTCATTCTAAATTTTGAGAAAGTTAATCATAATAATTAGAGAGATTTGAATCCTTATTAGACAATATCCATCGTATGATTAGCAACATTCAAAGTGGAATAAACAAATTTTTAGTAATATTCATTTTAGGAAGAAAGAGCTTTAGGCTAGGTTAGCAAAATTTCAAAAGCTTCCAATCAATAATCCAATGTCAGGTCTCATTAAGTTCGATCATAAGCTTCAATGTGATCTTGATATGATTTTGCCTGAGGAGGGAGTTTTATGGAATTATAAGTCTCAAGTGCAATGAATTTAATTTGGAGAAAGAAACATAAAATATTTTTCATACTTCAAACATTATTGTAAGGTTTTAGAACAAGATTCACTGTTTAAGGACATTGACAACTTATTATCCATAGCAATCAAATTTCACAAGAATTTGTATTCTACTAAAAGTACAAAAGGATTGATCTCTCTTCCTTAGGTCAGTTTTCAGTATTATTGGAAGAGGATATTGTTATTTTATCTTAGCCTTTTTTTCATAGAGGTTAAGAATGCCTTTTATGATATAGAACCTTTGAAGGCTTTAAGCTTGAATGGGTTATAAGCTTGCTTTTTTCAAAAGACTACGACAACCATGGGTATTGATCCCCTGCCTCGCATAAACAATAAAATATCAATGTTAATCTCAAAGTTTAGAATCTTAAAACCTTAACTTACTTTAAGCTTATCAACCTTTCTAATATCGCTTATAAGATGGTGACTAAGGTCATGGTTAATAGATTAAAATTGATTTCATTGCTTATTATAGCCTCAATGTAAAGTAATAAAATTGATTTCATTGCTTATTATAGCCTCAATGTAAAGTAACTTTATCTCAATAAGCACATCATTGATAACGTCATTGTTGCTCTAGATTTTCTAACCAATGTAACATAAGAAATTGAGGCTAAGTTGGATAGTGTTGAAGATTGATTTAATTTAGATAAGGCACATGATAGGTTGCTAAGTTGGATAGTGTTGAAGATTGATTTAATTTAGATAAGGCACATGATAGGTTATGATGAGACTTCATGCAAAAAACTTTTGTGGATATAGATAGTTAGCTAATTGGGTTAATAGAATTATGCACTATCTTTATGATTTTAATAGAATTATGCACTATCTCTAGAATTTTAATGGCAATGCATTAGAATGGTGATAAAATAAATAAATTTACTAGTTGTAAATTCGCATGTTGCATGAAATGATTATAATAATAAATTTTAAATAAATTTAATATTTATTTTATTAAATAATTAGTTAATTAATTAGTGGTTAATTATTGTTTTATTAAAAATTATTATTAAGTAAATACAATACTAATAAAATATATTTCTTAAATTTTATAATTATATACAGAGATAGTTGTAACAAATGATTGTTTATTGATTCATACCTTCAATTTTATGTGACATAATTTTAAGATAAATTTATTAAATTGAATGAAGCGATTATTGATAATCAATTAAACAAATAATATCAATTACCATTTCATAATAAAAAATAAAATTAATAGATTATTACATATTATATATGTCTTTGGGATAATTATAACAAAAATTTTCTTTGATTCGTACGTTTAATCTTATGTAGCATAGTTTTAAGAGAAAATTTGTTAAATTTGAATGAAATCATTATTGATAATTTATTACCGTGCCACTAGGCTTTATATACTTAGGATTTTGAACAATCCATAGGATTAATTTAAATTTTAGTTTCCTATTTAAAATTTTTACTTTTTAGATTTTTTTAATTTTTTGTTTAGAAGTTGTTTAAAATCTTACTTTTTAGGTTTTTCTAATTTCTTGTGTTGAAATTTGTTATTATATGATATTAGTTTTCTTTTCATAATTTTTACTATTTAGATTTTTTAATTTCCTATTTAGAAGATTTTTTTATACGACAATTAATTTTTTAATTTTCTATTTAGATTTTTTTATATGATAATTTTCTATAACATAATATAAAATAATGACACATAATTATATTGTATATAATTATTTGATAAATGACAATTAATTATTTAAAATTAATAGTGAAACTAGAATTAATAATATATATTGATTGATTCCAGCTTGAGGAGTCAGACTTGGGATGCAATTTTGTTATATTTAATCATTGCATGTGTCAAATGATTGTCTTGCATGATTACCAATGCTATCTGGGGATTAAAAATAAGTAAAACTCTCAAAGGGAGTCCATATCTAACCCATATATTGTTTTACTAAAGAATGGTTTTGTTTATTGAAGATTCGGTACACCAAAATTTATGGTTTGTTAATGTTTGAATGATTTATGTTTAGCTTAGAGCCAAGCAGTTAATTTGGTGAAATCAAGTTTCATGTTCTCAATTATTGTGAGCTTTGAATTAGCAAATTATATTGCTCAAACAGCATCCATCGTGATAATGTCAGACTTAGATATGTATTTGGGAACTCTAAAGGTAGTAGAGCTCATAAGGACATGTTCTAACACATGATTGATGAGGTCTCTCAATGTCTTATTGGACACAACGTTCAAAATCTCTCTTTCATATGACATATTATATTGGTTAAATCTGTGTTATTAATTATTCCATTCCATATAATACAGACAACAGTCCTTTCCTATTTTAGTTTGTGACTATCTTGATAAAGTTTTGCATGTGGGATGCTTCTAAAGACAACAAGAATTAGGCATTAGAATACATCAGTCTAATATGGCTGCCGTTTTAAGAATTGGATAAAGGCTAATTGATGATCTTGATCAACTCTAGACCCTTACTTTGAGGCATAAATATATAGGTAAGGGCTGAAATTTGTCAAATAAGGCTAATTGATGATCTTGATCAACTCTAGACCCTTACTTTGAGGCATAAATATATAGATAAGGGCTGAAATTTGTCAAATATTTAAAGCAAACATAATGTATCTGTTTTGGAGGGTATAACAAAGGTTTATCAGTTATTAAGGTAGAAGGAAGCTAGTTAGGAATGGTTTAGGAACTTCTTTTTGGAATGATCAATGGCTAAGACAATAACCCTTGTTTATGTTGCATTGAAGGAAGTTCACTATAGTCATGATCTTTGTCTACGTCTGAATACTGGATTAAAGGATAAAGTTGGTATTCGACAGACTTAGATAGCTTAGTTCCAATACCTATTGAACAATAACTTACAACTTCCTTTACGGAGGGAGGAGGATATGGTTAATGATGGTATGAGTTAGGCTCTTGTGAAATCAATAACATTCTGGACCAACTATACTTAATCCTTGGTTTATAAGCCATTCCATGATGTAACGAACCATATATGGTCATATATAAGGAAGATTTATAGCTCTCAGTGGTAACAGTTTTTCTTTGGCTTTTATTTAAGCAAAAAATCATATGACTACAAGCGATGTATATATATATATATATATATATATATATATAGTTGAAGACGTTTTGTCACTTTATGCAGGATTTTCTAATGGCAAATAATGTTTGGACAACTATTCTTACTAATGGTGATCACATACACACTAAAAGCTTACATTTCTTTAATTAGTTTAAGTGCAAATTATATCACTAGATTGTTGGTAAAATTAATAAGAATTGGAGTGTGTTGCTAATAAGGTTCAGTGGCTCTAGAAGAGGCGAAATGAGCAAGTTTTTAAGGATAAGATGTATGATATCATGTGGGAAATAGACTGGCTAAAGCAAGTTTCTAGTTTAGTTGATGAAGCCTGGCATATGGCACAAGCTACATCAATAGATGTTAACATTTTTGCTTCTCCTTTGATGAGTTGGAGGTACTTGTAGACAGTAAACTAAATTCAGATGGCATTTGAAAGGTAGCGTGGGTATAACAAGGGGAGGTCATGTGTTACATGATTCAAGTGAACGATGTCTGGGTGGTTATATGGTGAATATTGGCACTTACATATTAGTAGCAATTGAATTGTTAGCATTATTTTAAAGTCTGATATTTGCTTGAGATAAAGGTTAAAGAAACTTATTGTTGCATTGGATTTTATGGTCATTATATATTGTTTGTGAGATAAGCATATTAGGCAGTCCGGTTAGTAGAATATGCTTCATGCTTTTTATGGGTCTTTGAATAGAGATTGAAATATTCAATGACAACCCATTCCTTAAAAGGGCAATCTGATGGTAGACTAGTTTGGTAGTTAGTCTCTAACTAAAAAGATAGGTATTCATTTTCTTAAAGTTATTACGTTATTTAATATGTGTCTATATTTAATATTTGTTTAAATCAAATAACAAATTTACTTATCCCTTAATATGACAATTTTTTTGGTATTTAAATGCTAAATTCCTTTTTCATAGCAAATAATTAAAATTTATTTTTACTTCACTTTATATCAATTTTTTAAAAAATAAAAAAGTTAAGGTAAAAAAGTATATATATATATATATATATATATATATATATATATTAAAGAATAAAATATTCTATGACATATGATGTATGTCTTTCATTGAAACATGATTGAATTATTAAAAATTTAAAAAATTTTATAAAATAAAAAATATTTTAATGAATAAATGTAAAAAAATGTCAAACACTATTTTAAGTGTAAAATCAAAAAAAATTATTAAAATAAATAAATTGATTAGTTTATAATGAAATCTATAGTTAAATACAACTAGACTTGTTGGAGCGCAATGGATACAGATAAAAAGTCAGACTTATTATTGATCAAATGAGATAATCTTTATGGAAAATCTCTCTATTCATAGCCTACATTTTTTCTATTGATTGCAAAATATTGTGTTTTTTTTTTCTTCTATATGTGTACAGGGTAGTTTTCCTTCTTCGCTGTTTTTTACATGTTTTGTCTTCTATTTTTCACGTTTAGATAACTTTCCATTGTATGGGAAGTTATTTCCTTTAGCAATAACCGCTTATGGTAGTTTGCAATATGCAGATGGGTTGGGCTCTTAATATGCACGGATCCAAACCCAAAAACCCAACATCTCCCACTTGCAAATAGTTGGATGCACAACAAACTCAAGAAAATACATTCTCTATGGTCTGCAATAATTCATATTTAGAAATTAGATCATATGACCAATATACTTTGAGAGCTTAGGGCTACATAATTGTTAGAAATATATAGCTTCTCGAATGAATAAATTTTAGAGTAGATTATCGTATACCGTACCCTAGACCATTTTATTATGTCTATCAAGTCTTATGATCTCTTGCATGATTATCTGTTATATTCATAATTATATTTAATCATAGGTAAATTATAATTGGTTAATCAATGAATATAAACTGATTTGATACTCTAATATGATTCTTTTAACTTTAACTTAATTCGTTTTTTAAAAGTGTCTCGCTAGATCACATCGTTCATGATCTTTTGCTAACATCTTAAGATAGCAAATATTAGATTAAGTTTTGAGTAACTAATAGGAGTCATGAGGGTACAGTACGAGGATTCTTGTTTCCTCAGACATAATAATAACCTGAGATCTTTTACTTTTATTATCCTTGATGGTCATATTTATTGCACATGTAGTATGAATTACATGCTACAATATTTTTCTTCTTTTTCATGGAGTATATGTCTTTCTCAAAATAAATATTATAGAAATGATAGTTTAAACACACTTAGTATCTAACTTGAGTTCACTAATCTACTCATTAATATGTTTAACTCAACGTAACTCACATTTAGTAATAAAGACAGATATAATGAAAACATAAATTCACTTAAATTGTTACAATGATTTTTTGTCACTATTAATTCTATTTTGTATTCTAAGCTTGAGCTTTATTATCACTAGATAATAAACTTAAAATTTATCTCATCTTTATACATTACAAAAAATGATAAAGGTGATTATCTATGTGAAAAGATCAACCTCTTATCTGTTGATATACTTTTGAAAAAAGATAATCAAGAGTGTACTTATATATATATATATATATATATATATATATATATATATATATATATATATATATGTGTGTGTGTGTGTGTGTGTGTGTGTGTGTGTGTGTGTGTATACTTATATATATGTATATATATATTTGTGTGTGTGTGTATATATATA